>JBBPFJ010000345.1:0-44578 GCA_037975025.1 Excoecaria agallocha | reverse complement strand
TGGTGGATCTTTATCCAAGACATAATGGATCTTTTAAACTCTGAGAACAATTCTCACTTGACTGATCCAGTCAGAATAGTTGCTGCCAACCAGCTCGTTATCCAAGATTGATCATATATTATTGTTTGATGTGCTCATAATGATGACCTAGATGTGAAAAAGAAAACATATGAGAGTATGTTAATATATATGTATGCATTAATAAGGTCTTTAATTAATCCATTTACTCCCACTATTTTATTGCGAATTAATAGCCCTCACTATTTAATCCGAGAAACCCCGATGGTTTTCCTAGTGGGCCAATATCTAATCCTTGATATGTAATTTGAACTTGACTGTGGTCAATAAGCCAAACTCCATACCCTTGAAAGGTAGGTATCTCTATACCAATTGTGTCTCTGCACAACTATTGGATTATTAGGTTATCAATTCTTGATACATGCATATCATATATGCATTCCCTAATCTTGCCTCTAGAACCATTAGCCTTGAATGTGGTCAAAAAACTAATGGGCTAGCTAAGATGATCCATTTAATTAGATTTGAACATATTCGATATAATGTGAGCTTGACCGTGGTTAACAACCCACACTATAAAGAACTCTGGTTCTCCTCAAATTAATGGAAGGCTTATATACCTTAGTATTTGTTTGAGGATTTTAGTTAATTAAGTCTCATCATACATGGTTGGCATACATTGGTATACATCCTATATCTATCACATAAATATACGCATACAAATATGGTATAGTTATGGACTTTACTACATTGATTTCCCCAAGCCAAAAGGGAAATCAAAAGGTCACACCTAGGTAGTATGCATGATTCAAACAAGTAAAAAATAATTACATTATCTTCAAGCTTGTTGGATCTCCATCTGCCCCATCTTGCTCCTTGATAGTGGTCTCCATCTCTATCTCTAATTCTAATCTAATTACATATTACAATTTGAAAAAGAAATACAAACCAAAAACAAGTGGCCGGGACATGAAAGTTCTCATTGGGCCAAAACATACATAATGCTCAATCACATTGGGCCTTGTCCATAACTATCCATCATGCCAAGCATACACCCTTATATGCATTTCTAATTCATAAAGTAAAACATATAATGGATTACTAACTTTGTTTCAACTCTATAAACAAACTTTTGAGTTATTTTAATAATGTGATCAAATTAGAAAACTTTTTCCATTTTGGAAACTTTCATTTTAGGAAACCTTTTTGTATGTATGTGTTCTTGCCTTAATTATTAATTAATTATCAATTGATTATTTAATTAATTAATCATATTAAATAATTAAAAAATCAATTTTTGCCTTAAAACAAGGGTAGGCTGAAACCCACACAACAAAACCCTAAAGTGTATTCACACACAAACTAGTTTTGTGTCTATTAGATCATTTGGGCCTTTTGGAATGAGACAAATCCACTCAAGCCCTTAAAAACCATTAAAATATATAATTGTATATTCATGGCAA
This sequence comes from Excoecaria agallocha, assembly GCA_037975025.1. NCBI lineage: Eukaryota > Viridiplantae > Streptophyta > Magnoliopsida > Malpighiales > Euphorbiaceae > Excoecaria > Excoecaria agallocha. Next base: position 43,097 of record JBBPFJ010000345.1, on the reverse strand, counting down.
AACTGAGGCTCTGATACCATGTTGGGAATTATCGATTACATGCATCTCATACATAAACGAAATTTAAAATTTTTAACCAATATATCTGATATTACAATGAATTTACAATATAAATATTAATAAGAATAAGAAAAATCACCTTTGATTTTTGTTGAACAGTTGATTTTACTTCTCAATGGGTTTTCGCAAACCACAGTGTCCAAAATCGAACACCTCCAATGAGTAATCCATACTAGAGAAGGATTGAAAGAACCAAAAATTGGGAGGAACAAGGGCTAGCTGAAATCCCTAGATGCTAGCTAGGGAAGGTGGTGGCTAGGGTTGAGAGAAAAGATAGAGTGTGTTTTCTTAATTATTCACACTTACTTAACCTAAGTTTCACATCTCTTGGATTTTTATAGTTAGGTTAAAAAATCCAGCTTCATAATGGGATTGGGCTCTTTAAAATTGCTGGAGAATTATTAATTGGCGTTCTGGAATTATTTATAATTATTTGGGCTAAATTAAATCCAATTTAAGCCCTTTCACAAAAGACTATGCACAAAACCCACAAACTAGGCCCTTTATACACATACTTGGATTTAATTACACAAATGAATTCCAAATCCAATCAAATTAAATATGTAGGCTCCACAACACTTATGTAACATATTTAATTTATTTTGGTCCAAGAAGTAGGCCTCTAAGGCCTTCTGTTTTGGAGTTGGCGTGTGGCCCTTCTTTTGGAGGGCTTTTGTGCCAACTTCACTTCTTTAGGCCTTTATAATTCCTCCAATGGACCTATTAATTATTATATCAGCCCTATAACACTTACACTTCAATAACAATCAATTATGAAATACATTATTTCAATTAGGTCCAATTTTACAGAACATTTCAAAAAAGTTCTACGAATAATTTTACTTGATTGTAATTAATTAAACTCTTTAATTAATTATTATCTTATTCACTTCTCTATCCCCATAATAATATCAAATATTATTATCCTTGTCATTTTACCATTTTATCCTTTTTCTCTATATGTGTGTGACCTATTGGGTTCCTATCCATATTGGCAGTATAATATCTAATTGTGAGTTCTATTCAAACTCACATGATTTAAACTTCTTTAAATCATTTTATCAATCCCTATTGATATTCTTGATACACTATTACACAAATCATGATTGGCCTCTAGCTAGGCATCATGACTACTCAAATGTTGGGAAAGTCAGGTGGTTTGACTATACCCTTCCATAGAAACAGTTATCGTGCAATTACTCCTTCCACCACTCTTATCTCAATTAGATTCTGAGTATGGATTTCTGTCAACTCATATAAATCTAATTGTGTATGTTCTATTAATTTAACCATTGTTTCCAAAATGCCCTCCATGGATCTCTATCCATATTGGCATATTACTCTGGCCAGAGAATCTCTGAACAAGGCAATTATAGAATCATGCGAGATAACTTTCCTTATTAAATCTAGGATGGTGAATCCTTTGTCAATCACTCAACTATCTTCAAGTAGGTCATGATATACCCAATCTCCTAACTATGTTCACTCCCAGTTTGAAGTAATCAGTTATGGAGTCAAAATATACCACTTGCTACTCAAGATAACTTTGGTGATCTCAAGTCCAAGGATACTTGCATAACTGCTACGAAGAGATTCCTTACTGACATAGATTTAATATCCATGTGAGGATTCTCTTTGTAGGTCTCCAATGAACTTAATCTTCTAACAAGCATCCACATGTTAGCTTTGATTATCTTCCATAATCCCAGTTATGAGAACCACTGCTTGAACCATTCAGGAAGCATAACATGTGCTAGTCTATTCAAATTAACAATATCCTATCTTGTTAATTCTATGACTAGGGATATTTAGATATTAACACATTTGCATGCAATAGACACCTCATATCATGAACACTTTAATGATTTCCTTTGCACTGTGTTTATAATATCAAGGACTTCATTTATTAATTTAAGATTTACAAATTTATGTATTTAAACATAACATTAATAAATGAATAATGCCTTTTATTAAAAATATAAATTCATACATATGAAATTTATCCCTTTTACATGGGCTCTAGGGCATACTCTCTAACACCTTCATCCTGTTCATATTCAAAATAGAGTTTAAAAGATATGTAGAACATTCGTGTAAGGTGCGAGTGTACCTCTGGTTGCTTCTTAATGAAATTTTTCCAACCAATATTTCTAATCAAAGGGGTAATCTCGTCCCATAAATTGCCATCCACAATATCTAGATAAAATTGCTTCAAATAAACTAGCTTGATAAAATTTACCCCCATAAAATATTCACATAACTCTCTATCTTTAGCATCAATATATGCAGGAAGATGACTACCAGATGAGGTGGATGATTCATTTATCTTTAATTGTTTAAGGGCCACTATACATAATAATGAGAGTTAAAAATCAAAGCCACTAAATTAAGAATCAATAAACTCACTCAAAAAAATAAACAATTAGGCCATATTCTTCAAAAATCATTGACGAATATAAGTGTAAAACATGGTGAATTCAAGTGTTGAGACAAAATGCTAACATATGTGAATGAATTATAATGGTTAAGAAGGAGAAAATTTAAACACAAATAATGGACTTAGTCTTTGGGTAATTTTATTGAGTATGTGGTGTGTACAACTTTATTAAGCCAAATTGCATACAATCCGAACCATTTAAAACCCAAAAATGAAATTTCAAGAACTATATCTAACACTCAATGCAGACATAATCAATATGATGAACAATATTATCAAAACAAGGTCAACTTAAGTTAGCCAAATTGTACAAAATGAAGAACAAAAACCCAAGTAATAAGTCACTACAATTGTAAATTGAAAGAATTAAAGGGAGATTAGAAGACTTACTTGAGCAATTTGATGATGCAAAACAAATTAAACAAGAAAAACCTATGTAGCTTGATGGAGTAGATTGGGCGAGTGAGAGAGAAAATACCAAAAATTTGAAGCCAATTTGTAAATGCATGGGTGAATGCTAAATGGGGTTTCACGATGAAGTAAAGACCCACTCGGTGGAATGAGTTTTTCACTTTACCGAGTGACTCTTTACTGTAAGAAAATGGGAAACAAATGGCACATGCAGCTTCATATGGGACTCGGTGGAGTGATTTCTCACTAGGTTGGAGTGGGAAATCACTCTACCGAGTGATGGAACACTGGACTAAAATCAACAATTAAACATGCCATGTAAATCAAATAATCGGTTCACAAAGTCTAGAAATTACCCTGCAATAAACCTTTAAAATGAATTGCTACCTGAAATGTGTTGTGACACCTTAATCCAATAACCATGGATAACCATCAATCATCACCATAAACTTAGTAAAGGTCAGGCAGAAATAATAATAATAAGATAGGCCATAATTACATGCCACAAATAAATAATCAAGCTTATAGATAAATAATCATAATGTAAATGGCCTTCAAGAATCCTGAAATCCAAAAGGCAAGTGAATCCTGCCCAATCCTCTGGTGCTTAACTTGAAACCTACATGGATAACAAACCCGTGCTAAGCTATAAAGCTTAGCTTGGAACAAAACTCTATAGATAACCTCTTTTCCCTAAGTCATCTTACATATATATACATATATACACAACTTTTACAATAACATAGAGCAACAAATGAGTCTATTATATTGATCATTTCACAATGAACATATTGGGAAAGTCCTCAACTTAATTGTAAAACCATGCTTACTAACGTCTATAACATTCTATAAATTATCATATTTCAGAACTTGTCAAATTTCTATAAGTTTACTTCATTTCTTCCATTAAACTAGCTTGATTTATACCCTTCCTAGTCCTTACTACTTTAGAATTCATGCATCCAGGTTGTTGATAGTACAAAACTTTAACTTAATGTATTAATCATATTGTTACATAATTTCTGCATTCAACATTAAATCCATGCACATAGAATTGCTTATGCCATGTAACAACCATAGATTTATTGTTAGACACGATTTCTTCATATATCTTTATACAATTCTCATTTTAGGTTCATACAAACTTATTCCTTAATTTTATCTTATCATTGCAATTTAAACAGCATACCACATCATATCATATTAGGTTATGCGCTTTGGTTTATATTAGAATTATACATGTGTGAATGTTCATACACATACTAATGGGTTTGCATGCTATTTCCACAAATAGGTATTACATGTTATAATTAACAGACAAACTCTTCATACCATATGCAAACATTTCATAACTTCCACATACATGAAGATCATTCTGTAACTACGGTTCATATAACTTTTAACACAATATTGTAAGATTATGGCCAAAATGGCCCAACCACTCACAGTGAGACCCATTGGTGGAACTAACTCACACTAGTGCTCACACGGGAACCTTCCTCATAAAAGATTTGAGATATTAAAATCATATCATAATGAACATAGCAATTCATTTAATAAAGATAGCTTTTATAACTAAAGGGGAACTTAAGATATACAACACAATAGGCCATTCATCATGCTTACCTTACATAAGTGAAGGAATTAATGCATATTTTACTTTATCTTATATACATTTTATCATCTTTAATAGCCTGCCTAAGTACTAGTTCAAAAGGATAGATAACGGGAGCAAGGGATACCCGAAGATATCAAACTATGGATATCCGAAGATATCAAACAATGGACCTAAATGGGGTCAACTATGGCAGCAGAGACCATATCCCTTTAGGCATACCTATCTAATCCACACCTGAACTAAGATCCGCAGGCTTTACCATTCTTAAGCATATTTCAATTCAACATATCTTTCTTTACTTAATATAGAATTTATGTCTTTTAGTTTCTATAATAATTCATGTTATATTCATGCCTTAAAATTGTATCTTTATAAACTTTAGCATTAGAGAGAAAGAGACTTTCATAATCTATTACTCTAATCAAGTAACATATTAATCTCCACTTAATTACCATTTACCTTTAGTCTTACTTATTACTAGTCAATTCTAGCTCGCTTAATGATTTTATGGACCATATAATACTATTTTCATTATCAAATTACATGGCTTAATCTTGGGGTGAGAATATACCCGAATGAGTGGATGAGTACATATGAAGCATGGTTGGCCAAGCATTTCATACAGAGAAAGAATGATCGGCCATGCATCCCATGAAGAGAATGGATGCTTGGTCGTGCATTTCAAGAGACAAAAGTATAGTTGGCCGTGTATTTTAAGAGATAAAAGCATAATTGGCCATGTATTTCATAAAGAAAGTGGTGATTGGTCATGCATTTCATAAGGGAATTAGCTAATTGGCTGTGCACATGAAGGAGAAAGGCCATGATTGGTCGTGCATTTCAAAGGGAACAAACATACTTGGCCATGCATGGTGAAGAAGAAAAGCACAAGTGGCCACGCATGGAGAAGAAGAAAAGCACAAGTGGTCGTGCATGGTAAAGAAGAAAAGTACAAGTGGACGTGCATGGAGAAGAAGAAAAGCACAAGTGGCCACGCATGGAGAAGATAACCAGAAACCATAAATCCCGATTATGGAGACATAAATTTAAATCACAAACCTCACCATCCTACATACTTAAATGATCATTTATGTCTCAAATCATCTTATACTCATCAAAACTAATTAGATTGAGCCCTTAATCTTACTAACAATACACATACACAAAAGAGGGAAAATATATATACATTTCTTTATTTTCAGATCGCCTGGAAGGGACAAAAGAAACATCTTGTTCTTTCTTCAACAATTTCAAATCTCTAGTGGATCTCCCAATAGGATTCAAACCCAGATGAAGTTTTGAGGATATGTCAGAGAAAAAATCCTTTATCCTTGCTTCAATCAAATCGAATATAAAATTAATATGGAAGAATATCAAAGATATTTAGACCTAGATAGATCTCTAAAAAAACCTAATAGATGACACAATTCCTGTACCTTTTATTCAAGCTTCATCACCTTCAACATACATTGACCCATTCTTGAGATTATCCTTCCCTCTTACACAAGAAGATAACAATCATAAACCTTTTAATCCTAAATCCAGAAGCGAAACACAAACCAAAAAGAAAGCAAGAGAGGAAAGCATCACCTTAAGGATGCCGGCTCTCAAAACCTTAGGTTTCCTCTTCTTCATCCCGTAACCATAGCGAGAGAGAGAGAGAGAAATCTATTAAAATGCCGATCTCCATCTCTCCCAAAAACCCTTAATTTATTGAGTGGGATAAATATCTCACAAAGAGAAATTCCCAAAATGCCCTTATACATTTTAACCCTTAAAACTTATTTTCTTAACATTTAACTCCGAACTTCTTATTTAATTCAATTACATCATTCCTTAATATTTTAGCTACACTCCAATACACGTGTATAATTACCAATATACCCTTTATATGACTTAACTTTATTAATGTAAAATAATCTAATTTTGCCTTATTAAACCTTTATCTTGATTAATTAACTATAATCTGGTTAGGGCCATGATTGGGTCCTCACAAGTGCTATATTATTTTGATTAATTCCCCTTTAACGACATCATAAATCCACCATAAAAGTGAAACACTTAGCAAAAATTTAGCTAATGTTCACAAACAAATTAAAGTGCCCCTTCATTGATCATGCTCAAACTGCATAGCAATCATAAGAATTACTGTTGATAAAACAACTCTAACTGTTCTCCCACTATATTGCACGTCAACACAAAACTAAAAACAAACTAACACTCATTATGCACAAAACAGTTCAAAATGTAAACTAACCAAAATCAAACGAAATCAAACAAACTATCAGCATAGCACAAAAACTAACAGAGTAACACACAAAAAGATAAGGAAGGTGTATAATTATGAGTTTAGTAAGTCCTCAGCTAGACTTTTATAACCTTTTCAATAGTCTTAAAACACCATGGTTGCCTCAATAACCTCTTTTTGCCCAACTCGATATGGTTTTAACTTATGACCATTGACTTTGTATTCATGTCCATCCTTCAGACTCTTGATAGTCACTACTCCAAAGTCATTGCTTGACAACACCTGATATGGCCCAAGCCATCTAGATTTCATCTTTCCTAGGAATAACCTCAATCAACTGTTGTACAATAAGACCAATATTTTAGGAGCAAGCTCCTTCATATTTATCCTCTTATCATGCCAACATTTCATCTTCTCTTTGTATAGTGTTACATTGTCATATGACCACTGTTAAAATTCCTTAAGTTCATTGTGCCATAACTTTCTCTTGTTTCCTGTACATCTCAAATCAAAGTTAAGCAATTTGATAGCCCAATATGCCTTATGCTCTAATTTGACCGGTTAATGACATGCTTTTCCAAAAACTAACCTATATGGAGACATGCCTACAGGGGTCTTAAATGCAGTTTTATAGGCCCAAAGAGCCTCATCTAACCTTTGAGACCAATCTTTTCTAGAATTATTCATAGTTTTTTCTAAGATTGATTTCGACTCCCTATGGGATAGTTATCTTATGCTTTGCACCAAATTTTTTAAGCAATGTTCTAAATTGATTGTTGATAAAATATTTGTCCCCATCACTTATAATAGCCTTTAGTGTCCCAAACCTAGTGAAAATATTCCTCCTAAGGAATTCAAGCACAAATTTAGCATCACATGTCCTAGTTGTTATTGCTTTTACCCATTTACTCCCATAATCTATAACAACTAAGATATACTAAAATCCACAAGAATTTGAAAAAGGTCCCAAAAAATCAATTCCCTAAACATCTAAAATCTCTACTTCTAGCACATTATTCATAGGTATTTCATCTCTCTTCGATAAATTTCCTACATGTTGACACCTATCACATAATTATATGAAAGATTTAACATCAGAGAAAAGAGAAGGCCAAAAGAAACTTGACTGTAGGATTTTCTGTACTGTACAATTTGCTCCATGGTGACCTTCAATTTCTCCTCTATGAAATTGTCTCATTATATCCTCTTGCTACTCCTTCAGGACACATCTTCTAAGAACTTGGTCCAGACAAATCTTAATCAGATAAGAGTCATCCCAAATTGCAATTTTTTCTTTTGTTACCAAGTGAAATCCTTTGTAAGGTATCCTCCTACAAGAAAATTGGCAATATTAGCATACCAATAAGTCAGAGTTTCACATACATAAATAGCACAAATATGTTCATTAGGAAATAAATCAGAAATTCCCCCTTTTTCAATGTTAGAATGATCCAGTCTAGATAGGTGATCGGCCACAAAATTCTCAGCTCCTTTTTTATCTTTAATTTCCACATCAAACTCCTGTAATAGTAAAACCCATCTAATAAGCCTTAATTTACAATCCTTCTTAGCAAAAAGGTGTCTTAAAACTACATGATTCATCCACATCGTGACTTTTAAACCAAGGAGATATGACCTAAATTTCTCAAAAGAAAACACCATCACCAAAAACTCCTTCTCTATGGTGGTGTAATTCACTTGAGCTCTAGTGAATGTGTGACTTGCATAATAAATGGTTTGAAAAATTTTCTCCTTTTGCTAGCCTAAAATTGCTCCTACTATATAGTCACTAGCATCACACAATATTTCAAATGGCAAAGTCCAATCTAGTGATGCTATGATCGGTGTTGTGATTAGTTTCTGCTTTAACAAGTTAAATGTTTGCAAACACTTATCATCAAAGTTAAATGTAACATCTTTAAGCAATAAATTTAATAGCAGTTTAGCTATTTTAGAAAAATTCTTAATAAATCAATGATAAAAATCGACATGACTAAGGAAACTTTTAATGCCTTTAACACTCATAGGTGGAGGTAATTTATCAATCACATCTATTTTTGCTCTATTTACTTCAATTCCCTTCTTAGAGATCTTATGCACTAACACTATCCCTTCTCTCACCATAAAGTGACATATTTCCCAATTAAGAACAAGATTGGTTTCTTGACACCTTTTTAAGACCAAAGCCAAATTAGATAAACATGACTCAAAATCATGACCATATAGTGTAAAATCATCCATAAAAATCTCCATGAATTTCTCAATAAAATCATGAAAAATAGCGATCATACATCTTTGAAATTTTCCAGGGACATTACAAAAACCAAATGGTATTCTCCTATATGCAAATGTACCATATGGACATGTGAATGTGGACTTTTCTTAGTCTTCTAGGGCTATAGGAATTTACATATATGTTAAATAACCATCTAAAAAATAGTAGAACCTATTCCCTACCAATCTTTCTAACATTTGGTCAATAAAATATAGAGGAAAGTGATCCTTTCTAGTGGTATTATTCAATATCCTATAGTTTATACACACTTTCTATCCTGTCACTGTGCGTGTTGGGATGAGTTAATTATTTTCATTAGTCACAACAATCATTTCCCCCTTTTTAGGTACACATTAGATCGGATAAACCCAACTAGTATTTGGATTGAGTCTCCTTTGGGGTTGTACCATTGGTTTGAAATCATTCTCCATAGGTATTTTGTGTGTACAATAATTGGGGCTAATTCCTTCAAATTGGACATCTCCTAACCTATGGCTCCTTTATGCTTTTTCAATACTTTTATAAGCATTTCCTCCTCCAAACTTGTCAAAAGTGAAGAAATGATTACCGATTTTGCATTATTTTCTAAAAATACATATTTTAAATGAGAGAAAAGAGTTTTAAGTTTAGAATCTCCTATAGGAAAGGATGGTTCATCCTCCTTTATTTCTTCCTCTTCATGTTCTTTTTCTAACTCTTCTCTTAGCTTTTTTTCCTTCGTCTCTACTTCCTCCTCATTCCTTAGATACATTAAACAATACTTAAGCTCATCATTCAATAAAATTTATTCTTTCTTTTCCTCCACACATTCTTGAATACCATCTATGAAGTAAATGGACTCTTCAAAATCATAAGAATGGTGCTTCATCACTTTATTCACATTTAGAGGTGGCAAATGGGCAGGTTGGATGGGTTTGGGTTGGGTCACTCATGGGTTGGGTCATAAACGAGTCAAAAGATATGGATCATAAATGGGTCAATATCCAAATGGGTTGGATTGATTTGGGTCGACCCATGGGTTTAATATAAATTAGTATAAAATTTTTGCAATATATGTATTGATTTGATTTTGCAATATATATATTGATTTGATTTTGCAAAAATGTTTTAATAATTAAAGTTCTCTTAACATGATATGTTTATTAACATATCATAAAATAACTTGCCTTTGGTTTTATGTAAAAGACGAGCAAAATATATATTTTCAGAGTCGGTAGCCCTGCACTTGATATTTCTATTTTTAAAAAAGAATAAAAAACAAATGAAATATTACTACTACTCATGTTCATAATTATAATTCTTGGGGAGCTCTTTTTCATATCTTTGCCATGTGACACGTGGAGGAAACCCGCAACAGTTGCTGCCGGGAATGATGCTGACTAGAAGCTTATTCTAATCATTTAATATATATGAATGTGAATTCATTAATGACAAGGTACGTACATAAATTTCAAGGTTTTTGATTCAGTACATCATATTGTATCTACAATCATTGATGAAAGCGACAATGATTATGAATTAGGAATGGATTTTAGACAAACCCATTGGGTTGAAAAATATAATGGGTAAATTTTGGGTTGACCTAATGGATATTGGGTTGGATTGGGTTGAAAAATAAAATGGGTTAGTTTTGGGTTGACCCAGTGGGTATTCATTTAGATTGGGTTGGATTAGGGTCAATTTTATTGGATAAATTTCGGTCGACCCATGGGTTTGGGTCAATTTTGCCAGGTCTATTCACATTAAAAACCATTTCTTGCTCTTTGAACCTTAAAGTAACTGCCTATCCATGTACATCTATTAAAGCTTTTTCCATATTCAAAAATGGCATTCCCACTATTAAGGGCACCTTGCGATCCTACTCCATATCCATAACTACAAAATCAACTGGAAATATAAAATTTTTCACTTTCACCAATAAATCTTCAATAATACCCTTAGATCTCTTTACCAACCTATCTGCCAACAGTAATGTCATTTGGGTTTCCTTAATATCACCTAAATTCAATTTCCTACAAATTGAATAGGGCATTAAGTTAATACTAGCACCTAAATCATATAATGCATTTCCAACAAAATTCCCTCCTAATTCGCATGTCAAAGTTAAACTACTAGGATCCTCTAATTTTTCAAGAATTTCGTTCACTAAAATTGCACTAAAATTTTCAGATAATTGAACCGTTCCTACACCCTCTAACTTTTTCTTATTAGAACATAATTCTTTCATAAACTTAACATATTTAGTCATGTAGAACAAAGCTTCAGCAAATGGTTAATTTACATTAAATGTATTAAACATGTCTAAAAATCTTGTTAATTGTTCATTATGCTTTTCCTTTCCAGCTAGAGATGGATAAGGTAATTTAGACTCATCAAGCACAATAAAAACAAGTTTCTTCTTACCTTTTCTCTTCTCAACAATAGGTGATATCTTATCATTAAATTTAGGTTTAGAAATACTTACCTCCAGTGTCGGTTCCACCAAATCTGAAGAGTGCTTACCATTTTCAGCTTCCTTCACCTCCTTTCCACTTCTCAAGGTAATTGCCTTGGCTTCTTCCTTCGGGTTCCTATCCATGTTAGATGGAAAAGTGCCATATGTCCTATTTGAGATAGGTTAGCAAGTTCCCATACTTGATTTTTTAAATTTCTAATTGAAGCATATTGATTTCTCATCCAAATTTCTTATGATTTCCACTTAACATCTTCATTAGCCATAAAAGTGGTCTGGACATTCATAAAATTAGCAAACATTTCCTCTAAATTGGGTTTTCTATCCTGTGGCTTGAGGTCTAGCTTGAAAACTTAGGGGTTGACATGTGGATACTTGGTTAGGTGGGTGGTTGTTGTTATGGTACACTATATTCTAATTAAAGGGAGCCCTAGGCTGATTATTAGTTGTAGATACATGATTTCCTTCTCTCGATAAAAAATTAGGGTGATTTCTCCACCCAGGATTATAGGTTTTGTTATAGGGATTCAATGCATTTACTTTTTCCACCAATGTACCTCGACTCTCCTCACTTTTAAGTTCAGGTGCTATATGTGTCCTAGTATAAGTGTTACATGTTTGAGATAAAGATGACCTATTTTGAACTTTTAAAGCACTTACCTACTTTGTCAATGCATGTAATTGTGCCCTTAGCATGGCTACCTCATTCACACTATATACAACTTGCTTTTTTTACGTGGTTCTTGCACTTGCCCATTGAGCATTATTTGTGGCCATCTCATCCAAGAGTAGGAAAGCTTTTTTAGGGATCTTGTTCATGAAACTTCCATTTGAAGCTGCATTGGGGAGAGATCTTATAGACTGATTCACACCTACATAGAAAATAGACATTAGTTGATAAACAACTATTTCATGATATGGATAACTCTTTAAGAGTCTTCTAAATCTTTTCCAAGCCTCATGGAATAGTTCCTCATATAATTGATGGAAATTATAGATGTTATTCCTAATACTAGCTATTTTGGTCGGAGGGAAGAATCGGCATAAATTTTTTTCCTACATTTATTGCCATGATCAAATAGATTGACTTGGTAGCATTTACGACCAATCCTTTGCCTTACCAATGAGAGTACAAAGGAATAACTTAATCCTAATAGCATCCATAAACACATTGGATATTTGAACCATATCACTAATTTTTAAAAAGATATCTAAATGCTAAATAGGGTCCTCTATCTCTAATCCAAAAAATTGATTCTTTTGGACCATGTTTATGGTGGCAATTTTTATCTTAAAATTTTGATTATGAGATATCTTAATGGTTCTATGATCCTCATTCCACCTAGGGATAACATAGTCTCTAATGGCTTTAGGCCTAAACCTATCCCTTTGAGCTTGATTATGGTTAACTTGCCCTTCTATCCTAGGGTGTGGATCATGGAGAGGATGATTATTAAGGTTATTAAGGTTGTTACATTCCTGCTCTTCTAAATTCATCTCTCTTTGCCTTAATCTCCTAATCCTATAGAATGTCCTCTCAATTTCAAAGTCAATAGGAAAAATTTGCTCGCCTCTTAACATAAACTATTGATACCTGCAAAGAATAAAAGAATAAAATTAATAAAGAATAAAAAATAAGAAGGAAGAAGAAAGATACACAAAATTCACTTTAAAAACTAAAAACAAATGACAATGTTTCCCCGACAACGGTTGTAAAGACTATTCTAATCTCTCTTAATACCTGTTATCATGTATACTATAATATACACCAATATATAGACAAGGATTATAAGAAAGCTTTAGGTTACATTACACTAGTTCTTCTTATTACATTCTATAGATAAAAATATAATACTCATAAAGATAATAAAATACCACTACATACTTAGACTCTTCCTATCTATAGTGTTGGCCTTGCTGCAGCAGATCTTGTCCCACCCGGAGAAAATTTAACTTTAAATACCTACACAGATAAACACTTGTGCTAAGTTTACTTGCTTAGTAGGGAACAAAGAAAAATATTTTGGAAATAACCTCTTACCGTAGCTGCCCATAACTTACACATATAGGTGTAGTATTAGTTAATATAATCTAGAACCATAATATAAAGTTTTCATAACAACAATACAAAACTTTACTATTAAGTTTCAAGTGTATATTGCAAGCAATGACAATCATTAACTAAAGTTAGGTGTGCTCACTATGTATGTATTCATGTGTATAAATACAATAGTCTTAACAATGAAAAATAATACATGTCCACGATAATTATTATATACATGTGTTTCTATAGCATCATACATATCATGTCTTTAAACATCACTATATTCTTATTCATGTTCTTTATATGCTATGCATGAGTTAATATATATATATATATATATAATGATGTTGGAAATCAATTCATGGTATATGTTACCATGTCATTACTTAATTTACTTTTTATATTGTTTTTCTTAAGTCTTGTATTAAGCCTGCACCTTTCTCTGAGGGTGTGTGGATATGAGCCATAATTGGTACCCGAAGGTATGAAAAGATACCCAAAGGTATCAACCTATATACCCAAATGGGCCAGTTCTATATCATGGACCCAACAGGGTGAAATCTATATTATGGACCCATACGGGGCTAAATTTGTGTCATAGACCCATCAGGGTCAAATCTGTATCATAGACCCAATAAGGTTAAACTGGTTAGCAGGTATAATATACCCATATATGTATGCCTATCTATCCACAACCTAGACCCAAACGCATGCAACTGTAACTTTTTTACTTTGATTATCTTTACTTTTCTTCTTCCCATCTTATATAACTTTAACTTAATTGCAAAACATATTTATGAATATGGAACCATGTATATGCTCATATACTTCTATACATTTTTATAATTTAGTTGCTTTTACATACATATGTGCATATGCTTGTATCCTTTATAAATAGGGTAACATAGCTTTGTACATCAATGCATAGTCATAGCCTTATACATACTTATATAAGTTTGTAGGTCCTAGCTATAACATTTTAGTCATGCATAATCATTTCTATAATTACGTGATATGTCCATAAAAATCCATATAAAAACTATTATGTATATGAATAAAGGCATATATCTCTATATGATTTATCCTGCACATGTACTATTCATACTTATACCTGAGCTTATTATGTTACGTTTAATGCATCACATTATGCGCACGCACACGCACACACACACACACATATATTTATTTATATGTCCAATATGTCACAATATACATACTCATATATATACATATAGAAATATCCATACATGTCTATAATTACAATAATGTGGTTGTCATACAAATACATATTCTTGAAAGCATAGTATTCAACCTAATTACAAGAAGAGAAACAATAAAAACAACAGGGAGAAAACAAGATAAAAGTCTCACTGCCGCCTCTACCACTACCTCCATAATGAGACCACCTCTCAGTATAGCCCTCTACCAACAGGCCAGCATCAAGACGAACGGAGAAGAAAATATAGACATGTATCCTTAACCATGATTAATTGAAAGCCCTAGGCTGAGAGAGAAGAACAATCGAGGTAGCAAGCCACATCCAGACAAGATAAGGGCCGCTTTCTTTATTGATCTTCCTAAAATGGGAAAGTTGATGACAAAATGCAAAAAAATCTGGAGGTCTCATGGTTTAACTCAACAATCAGGAAGCAACAGATATTGAGAGAAGTAGCAAAAGATGGGAATTGTAAGAAGAAATGGGAAAAGATAGCATAAGAAGGAAACGAGAAGGAGCTCCTTTTATAGGCAACTCCAAACATTTTGTAAAGGTATTAATGTAGACATCACGCATCAGAAACTCATTAATGTACATTTAAAAATCGAAGTGTCGAAAGGGGAAAATTAACCGTCAAAATGTAAAAAACAAAGCAAACGCCATTAAGTCAGGAGAAATGAAATGACACTTGAGAAAAAGGATCGGAATGACTGATTGATGAAACAAATCACGTGGAATCAATCTAAATAAGGCATAGGGACATGAATTGATCGATGCACACAATGGAAATTCCATATGCCATAGTTTCACTCTTCCTCAGGAAAACCTATGCCAAGCAACTGTGAGGCAGCCAATGACCCCATCAGTTAATTTTGCTCCTCCCCTAAACTATTGTCATTGAAATTGTCTGCCTATAGCAACTACAAAAAGTATTAAAGAATGAACCAAAAAACTACGACCCTCAATATATACAAAAATGATCGGCTCCCCAATAAAGGTACAATATAGCGGTTAAAGCCCAATCAGCTATCAATAAGAAAGGAAAATGAATAAGAGCTAGCAACAATTGGTAGTGCCCCAATCGCGGTTCCCCAATAGATAGGTTAAAAAGCAAATCCTAAATAACAAATTCATGATTACAAGAATGAAAAGTACTTTACAAGATGAAGTTTTAGGAATACTCCAGCCTTTCAAGGCTAATGATTTAAAAATTCCAATCAACGATCTATCCTGGTCGATGTTTCAATTCCGGCCTCTCAAGGCTGATGATCTATAAATTTCGATCGATGATTCATCCTGATCGATGTTTTAATTCTAGCCTTTTAAGGCTGATGATCTATAAATTCCGATCGATGATTCATCCCGATCGATGTTTCAATTCTAGCCTCTTAAGGCTAATGATCAATAAATTTTGATCGACAATTCATCCTGATCGATGTTTCAATTACATCCTCTTAAGGTTGATGATCTATAAATTCCAATCGATGATTCATCCCAATCAATGTTTCAATTCTAGCCTCCTAAGGTTGATGATCTATAAATTTTGATCGACAATTAACATCAATCAATGTATCAATTCCAACCCCTTACGACTGATGGCCTGGAAATCCTAATTCATTCCAGTGTAACACATTAATTCTAGTCTATTTAGACTGACGATTCAACCAACTTACTCATTCTGCTATCTAAAGGACCATATCATTAGCAAACATCATAAATTGACATCCTTGCCACTTTGATTTCCCATTGAATTGGCTGATGAGAGACAAATGATAACACCTAAAAAGACCAAAAGTTGTAAGCCTAAGAACCCCTAAGGGACCCAAAATGAAAGCCCATAAAAGCCCCATCAACTAAAAGAGCTAGACGCAAGGATCGAAGATGTCGTATAGAACTCGACCTTTCCCTGATGGATAGAAGTCATTTGATACACGCCACTATCCAATCGTCGTTGCTTAAAAGAATAGGTCATACCTACTACAAAGTATAGCGATTGTTGGACACGTTGTTCGAAGTTCCCCAACCCTATAAATAATAGGGTCCTTTTTAAAGAGGACACACTTTCTCTCCCACATAATAACATTATTCTCTCTTTGAATTGCTTTCTCTCCCTTCACTAACTTAAGCACCGGAGTGTCGAAACTGGGATCACTAGGCTAAGCACCTTTTTGCAGGTACCATCAGTGACCTTCCAATCGGATCAACCCCACTTTTCCAAGTCAATTCTTTTGCTCATCCAAACATAGATATATCCCCTCTCTATAAAATATTGCAATTTATCAATTATTAATATTGCATTAATATGGTTATTGCTATTATTGATGTTTTATCAATATTGGTCTTTTTATTTTTAATTTTAATATTGTTAATTATTTTATTATGATTTTTGATATTATTAATTTGTGTTGATTTTATTATTGTAAATATTTTTATTGTTTTAATTATAATATTTATAATTATTATTTAATATTATCATTATTTTACTTTTATTGTCATTTTTATCATGATGCACAAATTATCTTTTCTTGCTACATTTTTATATGTGCAACTCCTTTCCAACTCAGGTCGGAGGATAACATGGAGTGGATTAGATTAGGATTTATTTTGCTATTTGTTATATTGTTTAGGCCTATATTTAATTTCCCTTTAATTTTCCTTTTACTTCCCGTAAATATATAATAGCTAGTAAAAAATAGCTTCTTACATGCTTTAATTAAAAATAACACTAAAAAACTTTTTACTTATTTGATTGGATTTTTCCCATTAAATGGATCAATGTCCACTTTTATTCCAAAAACCACACTAAAGAATTTCATAAATTTTTATGAGGGAACCAATATTTCCAACCTAATTAATAACCCAATTTATGCATGCTTTTCTTTTAGTATTATTATTCTTTTATCAAATCTTTCATTATGAACACATGTTTTTATTCGAATGATAACATAAAAACCCATTAAATGATTTTACACAAGTTTGAGTGAAATTTTTCTATAATAAAAGGGACCATCATCTCGATTTTCACCCATACATATAAATTAAGGAATTTTTCTTTATAAATTCAAATGATTTTCTATTTAAAATAGACTAATACAATTCTCTTTTTCAAAGCTACAAGGTAATTATACCATTTTTTTATCCAAAACACACCTAAAATGATGCCTTTTTTTTAAATATGCATGTGTGGACCAATGTCCTCATTCAAATAAACTCAATTAATTCCCCGATTTATGTATGATTTTATCTTTACATTTATTCGTGTATTCTTTAATGCTTGTTATGCCATGCTTTATAGCTTTCAATATACATGCTTTACAGCTTTTTTGCGTCATTGAGTGCACCTTTATTTTTTCTAGCATAATATCTCATGTGAGAAAAAAGATAGAACAAATTAATCCCCAAAACTCATTTATACAACGTTAACCAAAGATATAAATAGGAGTGAGGTCCCCAAACTCTCTAGTTTCGACCTCATAAGATTAAAACTCATTTTCCAATGTTTTATTGGGTGGTGACTCTATGATATCTGCCTTATGGTGCCTGGCAAACGCTTTTGTAGGTTGATCGTTAGCAAATGAGTGGGGATACCCCGAGCTGTTATCTCATGTCTTTTTATGGCTCAAGGCATCGTAGATTAGGCTGAATGCCTATCCATTATGAAACAACCAGTCCTCACGAGTTAAATGAACCTTGATCTGATCTCAAGTCCTAAAAGCTAGCTTTCGAGAACAAACCAGATGCCTATAGTGCTCGGCGTGCATCACAGTGGCGACTCCGCTGGGGTCCATGAGATTTCTCTGAAAGTACCTTTGGTTAATTTAATATAAATAAGTTTATTAATTAATATGTTTTATCTCTTTTCTTAATTAATTGCATTGCATTAATGCTAGGGCCTTAGAATTAAATTAGGCATCCCTCTTTTAGCCCTGGTGCATTCCCAAAGCACGATCCTACATTCACTCAATGTAGGAAAGTGTTAGGGAGGACCACTAGCCTAAGCCTCATACCTTTTGGTATATCAAATGTTGACCCAATCGATCGTAATGCTCATGATGAGCTAAACCCATTGGCAAGGACCATACTTAGGTAGTGCAAAAGTTGTATCACCAAACTAAAGCCTATGTAATGGTATAGACACTTCCACTAGGAGGCATGCACCATAATACGTTGCTTGTGATATGGGCCTTTATATATTAAATAAATTCCAATAAATTTAGATGTTCGCTCATCAAAAGCTTTTATGCCCTAGTGAGCGCATTTCAATTTACTTGGATTGTTTAAATACACAATGGCTAAATCCATTTGTATGCATTTTAAATAAAGAGAGACCATGTTATCGGTTTTCTACTGTGAACCATGCACATTCATTGGATTCCCTTTTAACCTATGAGCAAATCCCAACTAGGAAAGAGATTGTACAACCTCCTGTGTGGGAGCAATAAGGTTGGGAGGATTTTTTTCCTTTTCTCTCACATGTGGTTGTTCATTTGCATATATGTACATGTATTCTTTTTAACTAATTATAAATTAATAATAATAGCTAACAAAATAGGCATGCTTTGTGTGCATAAATTTTTTATAAATGTGCATCTCATCTTATAAGTATAATTTCTACTTGCATAAAAAATTAAAACATGTTAATTTTGTGACATAAAAATGTGCATTCATATGTGTCTCATTTTGCATGCAAAAAATAATAATAATATGATAATGAGAAATACATGCATTCTATGTGTAAATTATCTTTACTATGAAAATGTGTATGTTTTATTTTGTGTGTTGTTAAATGCACATCCTGCATTAGCTTGCACATCTTGCTTCATGTATAGAGTTCTTTTTATATATCATATGCATGTCATTCTAATTCATTACTTGTATGTTACATAGCATTGCATTCTATGCTAACATTAAAGTCACATATTATATGCATGTTATTCATGCACATAACACATTCATATGTCATGCATCACACATATGTCATGCACCATATACATACTTAGTATGTCCACGTGTCGTGTGTATCTTATGCATTACACACTATCATATGTATGTACTGTATGCTTATCTATCTGATGCATCATCTATGTAACTAATATGCTCACATGTCATGCATAATATATGTACCATTCACATGCATCATTATGTATTAGCTCATATCATATGCTCATGTATCATTGTCATAATGCAATGACCGATCCATGCATTGCATGCATCTCTAACATATTTATTCTTATACATCATATTATATACATCATTACCATACAAAAAGTGTGAATAATGATAAAAATAACAATGCATTAACATTACCATGATGTGAACATATATCCAATGTGTATGTATGTATATATTAATGCATGTTATAGCACGTATGTATGTAATAATTACATTATGACATATTCATATGCCTATCCTACATGTACATAGTAATGCTTGTTATGGCATGTGCATATTAATATACATCATCACATGTGTAAATAAACATTCCCCAATGCATTTACCATGTGTATTTTAGCTTGTACATGAAAACATTCACTGTCACACACATTGATGAATATTTGAGCATACGTTATGATATGGCATATATCTATTATACATGTGCGTATGGGCATGTGATATAGTATGAACATATAGATATGCATTCTAGCATGTACATGGTGTCGTGTAAACATATCTTATAACGTGAACATATTGATATTTAGCATGATTTGAATATATGTAAGCATCTATTGCCTATTATAGCTTGTACATATGAACATACATAAGTTATGGCATGTACACTTAAATATACATTATGCATCATAGCGTGTGCATGTATACGTCTGTCATCATGTTGGCATTACACCCATCATTGCATGTGCATATTAGTATACATTATAGCGATATACATCCATTATCATAAGTATGTATTAACATACACATAGCATACGCATGTAAGCATCCATCATATGTGCACAGTTGACATATATCTTAGTATGAATGAATCAATATGCATTGTAACATGTACATATTAGTCATTGAGTTATGCCTCATACATGCTATCATACGCATATGCATGTATATATCACATTTACCTTATGTTGGATTATGTATACAAAATAAGCGCCATGCACATCCTATGTTAAATTGCATGTCATGTTATGCGCATTTCACCATGCTACATTTCCTTTCTCATGTTGTATATATACATATCATTATATTAAATACCATTACACATAAGGTATGTCATAAACATGGGTTTTATCCTCTGAAGATTGTTATGTCATGTGCCATAAACATATATGTCATATATTATGAATAAATATTTTTGTGCCATTTCGTACATCTATATAAATTACAAAAAAAAAAATACCCTTTAACGAAAGAAAATTCGGTAGTTAAAATTCAAGATCCGATCGTTAAAGACCTATAATGATCAAAAAATTCGGTCAGTAAAAGCCCCGAGATTAAAGGCATAGATGACTAGATTTTTGTATCCGGTTGTTAATCCGGTCATTGAATCTTATTTTTAGCCACCGTATTTTCACCTCGCTGATAGTGTTCACTTTCAATAAAGGGAATTTCGATTGTTGAAGATGCTTTTAAGCGATTGGATTTTCCCTTCGCTAATTGTGTTCACTTTCAACCAAGGGATTGCCACCCATTAAAGATTCCTTTTAGCAATCAAATTTTTCCTTAGCTAATTGTGTTCCACTTTCAACGAAGGAAAATCTGGTCCTTGATATCAAATTTTAAAAGTATTTAAAAATTAATTAGAGATCCATTCCATCGATCAATATGAACAATCTTATTTTAATATCACCAACACATATCATTCATATGTATATACATCTAAAATATAATAAGTCTTTTATATATTAAGAAAAGGAAAATTACAAAATATCCTCACATTTTCAAATTGTATAGCATATACAAAATCAAATTTATGAGTAACAGAACTAAGATAACTACATAACAAAATAAGAAAAATAGAACTTTTAGTGTTTACATTCTGCATTAAGTGATAAACTAAGATTCATGCACCTCATCTAGCTTGAGAAACTTATTAATCTTTTGAAAATACAATTCTCTCATATGCTACCCTTGATAAAAGAATTAATGCCTTTGTAAAAAAACATTCAATATAGATAAATAATGCAAGTTTATGGGTATTTAGTGTGTAGGAGCTTGGGAGATTCAATACAAAAAATATATTCCAAAATCATAATCCAACAAAATACCTAGAAAAAAAAATAAAATGATCAATAGATTCATTCCATTATCTTTTAAATAATTTCAAAGAATATAATTTAAACAACTATTTGCCACCTAAATTCTATATTCTCTTATTCCCAATAAACAAATAGAGCAAAAACCAACCAAAATATATCGAAAATGACCTCATAAATCTGTTTGGGAAAAAAGAACCCATTTCTTGATAAGTTATGGCACCCATGTTAGATTCTCAAACTATCCTGAAACAACTAATTGGGAGAGCAACACACACAGTAGTAGCTTCAGATAGTAGAATAAATTGATTTTTTTTTGTTTTGGATTCCTACTTTAGAATGCCTCGATCTCTTTATCCTTACTAGCTTAACAAAATTTGCAATTGATCAATAATTTTATATCTAAATAAGAAATTTAAAGAATATTTTGATGCCTTTTTACATTCATGAAGCCTATTCAGTCCAAATGGTATTTCTTTCACATATGTTGCCATTATTATGTATGCATTAAAGGAAAAATCTATCTAAGAAGAACTAGATGCTTGTGCACAAAAACTTACATGTATTACTTGTGATCCATATGGCAAGAAGAAAAAGGTTCTGGATAGAAATACAAAAGATGAATGCCGCTAGTAGCTAATGATCCCACTGTATATATCTGTATTACATCATATCATATTTTATATAAGGTTTTAAAGCATATCAGATTTTAAAGCATTGTCATGTTCCCTTCTCTATTCTCTATAGAGAAGTAGTGGTTAAAAGCATATCAGATTTTAATGGTTAAAAGTATCCTAACACATAAATTTATGTGCCATCATACACTAAATTTAGGAGACAATCAAACTAGATGAAATACTTGAATGCTCGTGGAAAATGTATTTATGGTGGCATCATACAATTTTAAATGCAGGATTTGCCTTGTTCAGCTCCATTTGTATGACTTTGAATCATAACTTCACCTAATTGTTAGAATGTGCATAAGCAATTAACTATTTGGTGTCTACCTCGGGAACTCCCTCTATAATTATAGCTACAACTCGAATGGTTAGCTATTTCAAAGTAGGCATTGATGATGCAAAAACACCGTAAAGAGATTAATGTGCAATTGTTATGAGATGCAACTAAAGACATCATCCATTCCAGGAGGTCAGTATGTAGAGAAACAAAAGGAAGTTTAGAGTTACCTTCATCCCACCCAATGCATGGCCAATCAAACTCCATATTTATTTTTATCTAACTTGTCAATCACATCCTCGGTAGCAGTTAGCATGTAAAGCATGAATTTATCCATTCTCTTGGATAGTTTTGGTGCAACCCATTCATTAGTGGAGAAAGACTTTATCTCTCCAGCAATCCTATGATAATATAACAAAATGAGCCACATGGAAAAACAAATAATAATGGAAACGAATTTCGCATGAACCAACAGAAGAGGATGCAACTAAATTGTAAAATTATCGTTGGAAATTGGTCACATTCAAAAGCCTTTATTTGACTTATGCCACTAACTCCCTCAAGCAGATTGTTATAGAAGACATGTCTCAAACTTACAGATCTCACTTTCTCTCTAGAAACAAAGATATCTTTTTTTTTAAATAAATGAGAAATCTTCTTAAGATGATGTTTAGGAATGCATGAATCTAAATGAAATGGTGAGCTTCAAAATGTGTGAATCTTAATGAAATGGTTAGCTTCAAAACCTTTTGTCTAGGAGCTTGAAAACCTAAAATCTGCACTTGCTATTGCTTGAACACTATAAGCCTTGTCCAATGCTATGAATTTTGACCTCAAACACAGCTCAAAGCCATGAACACAAACATCTTCTAAAAAATGAACCAAGAAATAGAGAATATTTGAATAAACTTGAAAGTTCTAAAAAGAACGAGGAAATCTGCAAAAAGACATAGTTAGCACAAATGCATTAAGACCCAAAAATCCAAACAACAAAATTATCTTGAAAATAATAACATTAATATAAAAAGAATTCCATTTTGAAACTAAGAAATCAATATGTCAAATAGAAAAACCTAAAAATTTAGCTGAAGGGGTTAGGTTTCTAAAATGTGAGTTAGGAGAACCAAACATAACCAAACCATTGCAGGCCACTTATTTGCATCAAACATACCCATAGTTACAACATATTTCGCATGCAAAGTAGTATAGCATTGCATAAATATGGAAACCAACATTTAATCAAAAGAAGTATCTTTAACATGCATGGCTTCTTTATACAGTATAGTTGAGTTAACTTGAGCTAAAAGTATTCTAAATTTGAGCCTAGGTGCAACCTATTCTCCCAATTGTTTCAGTTCAGGCCTCTTATTTTGTCTTTTTTAAAAGTGACCATCTAAGATGTCAAGAAATAGAACATGTCAGCCTGATCCTGAAAAATACATTCAGCACTCTTGAACTTGCATATAGTAACATCTTATGTTATAGACTGCAATTCACATGAGAAAACATATATACGATGAAATGATCATATAAATTTTTTTTTCAGCATTGAGAAGTATAAATACATTAAAAATTGGACTGGCAGAAAGGATCAAAGCTCACTATTTCATAATTCCATTTGAAGAATTTTCCAAATTAAGTTCTTATGTAGTTTGAAGAGAGATGTAATTAATATACAATACTTGATTATTATCTAACTATTACCACTATTGATTAGTAATTGAATCATTAAAATATAGTGTAAAATCCTAATTTTAGAAGAATTAATTTGAAAAAAAAATCTTAATTTGAGAAGAATTGTTTTGAAGCAATATACGTCATATCTTTTATAAAATTAAAGGCCTCATAAAAAGAATACACATTCTTTTTTTCTTAGATTTTAGTGATCTAGTGAATTTTCATTTCTAGTAAAATAAAGTAAATTTGTGATATTTATTAATCACATAATATAACTAAAATATAATAATTCTTTTTAACAAACTTTAAATCATCATTTTTTATATAAAACTTAGAGTAGTCTAGAGTTTCATGACCTTTTCTTAACATAAAGACCTCATAATTAGATTATTATAAATCCATTTGAATCTAAAGACATAGATCTATAACTTTAATGAAGACACCTAAACCCATTTCAGTCTTTAAAGTTCGCAAAAATTGGCTTGAATATAAATGACTTGAATCTATCCTTGTACCTAGACTAGTCTATAGTATTTTGGGCATAAATACCTTTGTAGAGATCCTATTGAAATAAATTAAATTTTTATAGAAACTAGACTCATTTTGGAGCAAATTTTATGAATATAGTATGCCCTAATTTTGAACCTATTCTTCCCAATAATTTTTCAAACCTAGAATACCAATTCTGTCCCAAAAAATTTCCTAGGAGTAGTTGTCAGTATTTTGGCCATAAATCCCAATCTAAAAATCCAAATTGAGTGATTTTTGATTCACTGGAAATATAATACATATTGAAACAAATGTCTAGGATAACTTTGTTTAAAAAATATCATATGCAAACCTAAAAATTGCAAAACATTTCAAGTTGGAGGTGAGTCGGCTGAGAAAGAGGGGGACCAAAGTCAAAGTCAATGATCTAGGAGTGACTCATGGACCATGTCTGTGAGTGACTCATGGACTAAGTTTGTGACTCACTCTAAAATTTCATTTTTACACAAGGAAGTAGGGGAAAACAGTTAGGGAAAATATCCCCTTAATCCTATCCCGTTTGGGATAGGTATGAGGGGTTTTTTAACCACTAAATGGCCTTATCTCCTTTCTCTCTCTCCTCTTTTTCTTCTTCTTCTCTTCTTCCTTTTTCTTTTCTTTTCTTTCTTCTTCTTCTCCCATGAAAAATAAGGATTTTTAGTTTCAAAAAATTTTAAAAAATACCAAAAATTGGAAAAGCCATAAAGCGCTAAATCCTCATTACAATTCACTTAACATATATTAAATACATCCTTATATGCTGATT
Source organism: Excoecaria agallocha (assembly GCA_037975025.1). Lineage (NCBI taxonomy): Eukaryota > Viridiplantae > Streptophyta > Magnoliopsida > Malpighiales > Euphorbiaceae > Excoecaria > Excoecaria agallocha. The sequence goes on along the minus strand of JBBPFJ010000345.1, from coordinate 17,203 downwards.
AGCCATAATACAAAACTTTTAAAAGTATTAATACAAAATCACCCTACATCAATTCCTATCAATCTTGAGTTACCCCTTCCTGATGTAGAGAATGTCCCTGAGCAAAAGTCTTGTCTACTGAACCTACACAGATAAAATAACCCATGCTAAGCTATAAAGCTTAGTGGGAAAATAACTTATAATGGATGAATACTCACAGCGATCATCAACATACACATTCATTATGTATCACATGCAACATAACACATCAATAATTATAAAGTTTTAGCTTTAACAATATCTCATGAATATAAGCATTTAAGCAACGAGGACAACAGATATTCCAATATACATAATTCATAGGGATGGCAATTACTCATGTGAACATTTACAGTTGAAACATTATTTCTATAATCAAACCAATAATATGGTCAAATAATATTATTTAAGCACGTAAAGCTTTGATTCAATATTTGTGATCGGTACTATAAATATGATTTAGCCTACCTTAGTTCTAACAGTGGATAATGGGAATTATTGATACACTTAGGTATCAAAATGGTGGATATCCAAAGATATCAAATCAGTAGACCTAAACGGGGCCAAACTGTACTCTAGACCGATCAAGCAAATCCAAACGGGATCGACTAACAACCCAAATGGGGCTATTCATGATCCAAATGCGATCAACTATACTCTAGACCCAATTGGGCCAAACTGTGGCAGCTATAATTTTCCCTATAGACGCCTATCTATCCACATTTGAACTCTATTGTAGGCAATACTATGTTCATGTTCATTTCATACATCAAAACTGTACTTATAGTATTCCATCTGCACATGTACATAATCTTGTAAAACTATATGTTATCTAATGCATAAACATATATGCACAATTCATAAAACAAGTTATACAATTTGCTCATATTATCGTTGTGACTATGCATTTTGCATAACAACATATGGGCATGACATATAATCATCACATCATATATGTATGGTAGATGCTAATTTACCTTAGCTTACCATTTCTATGTACTCATTTCTTGTTGTATAGCATTCCTTGTTAGATATACATTTTATCTTTAAGGTATCTTTCACAACCAAACTACTTTTTATCAATCTCATTTAATTTATAATCATTGTTATCATTTTACTTCAACTTATTCATAATATTTTGCTTTCAGTCCTCCTTTTTTATTTTACTCACATTGGTCAATTTCTACATTTCATCTCAAAGATTAATCATCTAGGTCAATACTTTATACTTACCCTTTTTCCATAATATTCATTCGGACTCTAATTTACATTTTAATACTCACTTCATCTCTATTTCTCTAACCTTTTCTTTTGTCACCATTTTACAGTTAGGCCCCTGATTTAGTTTTTAATCTACCATTCGTTTCTCATTTGTTACATTATTTTTAAATTATCATTTACCTTTCCTTAAATCATTATTTATTTTTAATTGTACATATAAATTTTTGAATCTCTATCTTAAGGTTTAATGTTCTTATATGATGGACCTATAACGTTCGTTTTCATTTTAAGTCTTTATGGCCCCTTCTTAACTTGTGTTTTTAACTTTTGTTTTAATCCTTGATTTTATTTTTATCTCTGTATCCTATTGAATTAAATTTACACATTTATTTCCTTAGATTATTAATCCTGGCTTATGTTCTCTTAATTGCTTGTGAAATTGTTATATAACTCATATTTTCATTTTATTCATTAATCCTCTTTTTATAAGTCTAATTTGGTCATATAAATTTTCACAGTATATTCCATTATACTATTCTTTTCCTTCCTAATTATAATTTAATCCTTCTTTTATTCTTTATTCGCACCTAAGTTACTCACATCCACTTATAATTTTAATTGTCTTTCACCATCAATCACATAATTACCCCTTTTGTATCATTTATTTCATCTTCTTTTCTCAATTTCCACTTTCAATCCATATGATATTTTCACATAATGGCAATATACTATTTGGTCCTTATTACTTAACCTTTTATCCATTGTCAACTTTATTAGGTTTCAATTTACATTCTTACTTTCCTAATTACTTTTGATCCCTTTAATTACTAATTTTATCTTTTACTCATTTATTTCCCAGTATAGATCACAATTATGTTTTAGTCCCTAAATTTCCATTTAATCACATAATTCTCTAATTATAGTGCTAAATTATCCTTTTATATCTTATTTACATTCTTTATCTCATTTTTACTTTTCAAACTACGAATAGTCTTTAGTATTTACTTATGTAATGGTAAACTGCCATTTAATCCTTATTAACTTTATTTTTTTATGTTTTCATCTTTTTTACCCTTAATTATTTAATATTACATTTCATCTTAGAGTTCCTTCTTTAACTCTTCAAATTACTATTTAGCCCTTGTTATTACTTATTTTTTTCTTTCTCACACTTTATTTCTCAATTAGGATGAAAATTAATATTTAGTCCCTAAACTTTCATTTTAACACATAATTCATTAGTTACCACACAAACTTTCCCCTTTTTACTTCTTTTACTTTTTATTTTATTTTTGACCTTAAATTCACGTTTTAGACCTTATAATTCCTTAGGTCTTGATAATTTATAGTTTAGTTCCTATTAACTTTATCTTCATGTATTTTCCCCCTATTTGACCATTTTACCCCTTTTAACTATATTTTTAGTGTAAATTACATTTTTGCCTTGTTTTCTCGCATAATTATGTAATTTCCCTTACTAACTGCTTAACCACATTTTTTTCACATTATTTATCATTTATTCACATACTTAGATTTTCCTACACTTAATTTCCCATTTAGTCCTCTTTTTCTTAATTAATTATATATTTGCCCCTAGTAGTTTCTAATGGAAACCTTAAACCAGATATGCGGGACAAGGACTCCAATGGTCCAAAATAAATTGGATTGACCACATAAAGTGATCTACACCTCCAGAATATGCTGAGGAATTACATGGAGTGATTAACGACTCAGCTGCTGAAGGATCACATAAAGTGATCAATGCCTCAGCTGACAGTCTTATGTGGACATCTTAACGAGTAAACCAGCGGTGGCCTACAATCGAAATCAACTCATTATTCTACTGCAATATATGTCCCTATAGCTAGCCATTATATTCTAAAATTATGGTTTTACCACTATATACTAAGGGAAAATGAATAATTTAACTCATAAAATGTTTTTTATACCATTTAACATAATTTTCACACTATATAACATACTCACTTGAATTATTCTCAATCATTTGTGCTTAAAATTATGGTTTTGATGAAGGTTTTTGTTCTTTCTGTTCCTTTTTTATCTATATTACTTGCCTTGTTTCATATAATCCCTTTATTATCTGTTAATTAAAGTTTGATTGACACATTGGTTGTCTTAAGATAGTTCAAACTGAAGCAGTATAAGTATACATAAGAAGAAAGCCTTTTTCAGTGGTTGTTCTACTTGGGTCAGATTAGGCGATATTCTTTTTAGATGAAATCTTCAAATAGTTGATTCAAATGTATAGAAATTTCAACCTCTCTAGAGCCAAAATAATAAACAAATGCAAAGCTGATAAAAAAATTGAAAACATGATTTTTCTTTATCATGAGAAGGAGCTAAAATCATTAAATGAAATTTTGCAAACAAACTTGTCAAATATTACAATTATAAATTTGCACAAATTAAAAGATGGAGAAGCTCGAAGTTTAAATACGAAATTTTCAAAATAAGGAAAATTCTTTATGGATTAAATATCAATTTACCCTTGTAACTTGTCAACAAAGTTAGATTTTGTGTCAAAACTACCTTTGTGAACATATTAGTCTTAAACTTTGATTTTGTGTCCATTATAGACTAAATTGCAAAAAAATTATTGAAAATATCAAGGATAAAATAACTAAAATTGCATTGAGAATGTATGAAATACAATTTTTAAGTACTTTGTGTTAGTTATTTTTTTAGTTAATTAGTTCTAATAATACTAATTTCATTAATTTGTTAATAAAATCAAAGTTGTGAACTAATATGGCCATTTAGTACATATATATTTATAACACATACTTACCTAAAAATTCTTATTTCTTTCTAGCATAACACATACTTACCTGAAAATTCTTATTTCTTTCTAGCATAACACATTATTTTGATCAGTTTTATATATATTTAACACATACTTACCTGAAAATTCTTTTGCAGGGTTTGCACATATGGGCTTCAAAGTGATATTACCATTCAGATTGGATAAATGTCTTTCAATCTTCACAAGGTGCAGTAATAAACTTATTATAATAATATAAGTATTAGATCTTTTAAGTAATTATTTTATAATTTACAATGGATAGCATGAGATCTTAATTATTGTTGCAATTTGTTTTGAATTAATATTTTACATAAATATATATGATATACAATGAATCTCACGGTAAGAAATTGAAAGACTGCAGTAGCAACTTAGTATTTTGAATGTGATATGTTAAACAAGTAACGCATTTAATGTAGTTGTAATGGCTTATAAAGGACCATCATTGATTAGTAATGCTAGTTAGTTGCTAATGTCTCTTTAATGATTGTAACATTATAAATTAGCTTTTTTTTTTTTCTAGAATTGAGATTGAAAGTATACCTTTAATCTTATTAGGTTTGCTATGGCTAGTTGGAATAGGCTTGCATTTTATTTTCCCTATTTTGGTTTGCCTATTCTTAAATAGATGCATTCTCTTCGGATTTACTCGAAGTCTATTTCAGGCTACTTGCAAAGAACAGAAACTCATATTTCCTTCCATTTTGAATTGACAGTGAATGTCTAGAAAATTTCTCACTTCTGATTCTTTCTTCTGTGCCCTGATTATTGAATACACGTTCTTGTTACTCTTGTGGAATTTGAAGTTTTTTTTTGAATTTCTGCTTTTGCTATCCTTCTGTTACCTTTGGACCTAGTTTTTCCTTAGGTGATAATGATGATTAATAAAATTGCAATCTTTGCAGTAGGTGTTGCATCCTCAACTTTTGTACTCTATATCTATAATCTATATGAATAAAAAAGGATTAAAAAGAATAAAAATAAACCAAAAGTACTTATTTTTATAAATGAGTTGATATATCTCATGTCTATTTTAATTTCATCCATTCTTGTTTTATATAGGTAGTTATTTTTATATCTCATGTATTATTTTTTTTCAATTTAATTGAATTTATTTAATTATTGTTCATTTATATGAATGCAGGTATAAAAAGTTGAATTCGCGAGAAAAATCCATCGACAGTTATGTTGTTGACTTGTTTGTATCAATTTGTTGGAATGCTTTTTTTTTTTTTTAATTAGAGGACATTGAATGCCTTTTTAATTATGTAATGTAAAATTTTTTAATTTTTATTTTTTAGTTTTATTTTTAAGTTATGTTGTATGTATTTTTAATTGGTTTTATTTTGTTGGATATATGGGCCTATTTAAGTTAAAAGTCCAATTAAAAAAAAGCCCAAATATGATCCAAAATCGGTTGAACCGAACCGATCGAAATTATTTCAATTTATTTGGTTTTCGGTTCTACAGAGTTCGATTTCAATTCGATTCCTATATTTTATAAAGTTCAATTTTCAATTCAATTGGTTCGGTCCAAAACCGAACCGAGTTGACTGAATGCTCACCTCTACTCATATATCTATATATATTTATAGATCATAAAATAGCTAGTAATATTTTTGCCCGGTCCACCAATCGAACTAGGTATGGGGTTTTATAGCCTGTGTAGTCTTGATCTTTTGGGTTCATGGGTCATACGCAACTGATAATAGGGGGATTATCCCATATTAGCCGAACCTACCAAAATACTAAAATGCATTGTTTTTACCTATTATTTAATATTTTTTATGTTTAAATTAAACATAAACCTAAAACTTTCCTTATCCCTTCCTAAAATCGAAATCCCTAGCAAGAGCAACCACTTCCTCTCTTCCATTCCCTTCTATTCTTCACTTCTTCGGTTCTACTTCTTCCATTCGATTCTCTGTGATTTCTTTCTTCAATTCTTCGGTTCTTCAAATAACGTAAACATTCCTATCCTGACTTATTTTGCCATAAAATAAGCAATAATAAAAATAGATTTTTTTTGTTTTCATCTCTTGGCAACTCTTGTTCTTTTGGTTATCTTTTTTGGTCTTTGGTCTTTTTAAACTCTGGTTTTTATTTTTATCATAATTATTATTTTCCTTTCCCACTTGATTTTTGCTCTTCGAAGACTTGATCTTTGTTTTCACTTTCCTCATATTGTGTTTATACGTCTTTAACCATCGATATCTCAAAGTCTTCCTTTATCTTGTAATTTCTAATTCGTTGTCCTTGTTTTGGCCTTTCAATCGGTGGTTTTTTAGTTTCTTTTAGGGGAAAGATTGTTGTTGGTTTTCTAATATTATGCTCCTGGGTTTTTCTCACAAGTATAGAATTTTCATTGATTGCACTTTTTAGGTAGGTTTGATTGGCCTTTTTCCATTTTGGGTTTCTTGAAATTCGTTTTAGATTTTGCTAATTTCATATTTCTCGTAAACGAACCAAATTGAATAAAATTGATTTAGTACATTCAATTTTGGTTGTAGAAATTTTGATTTGCTGTTCGGTTCTTATAATTAAGTAAATTCAGTTTTCGATCTATTCAGTTCGGTCTAAAATCGAACCAAACCTACCAATTCAAGTCACAGCATTAGTGTCAAAAAGCGATAAACTTGAATCTCCAAACTTGAGATTCTCATTTCAGTGACATTTATATCCTAATTGTTTCCTAAGAAAATTTAATCCGTGTGTTTATAAATTTTGATGAGGTCTGAGTTTATCTGCAGTGTAGAGAAAATGATAGGAAAGAATAATATACAATCGGAGAAATTAATAAGCTTACATACAAGGATAGAAATTCGTAAGCTTTGGCATTTGGCAATGCCTTACAATAACAAAATTTGACTGTTTTCTGATTACAAAATACACAAGCTAACAACCAAATAAAGCACCGATTCTGGCCCCAATAGGTAAAGTAATTTAATTAAACCTTGAGCTGTTCCTCCTCCCCCACCACTTCTTTTTGACCTTGTCAAGCGCACTTTCTTCACTCCCAAGTTTATTTAAGATCACCTTGGTTTCTCGTAGTCTAGATCCATAATCCTTCTTCCAAGCCTCAAACATCTGTTTTAACCTTCTCAATTCTCGGTCCGGATTTAAACTTGCTTCTACCTGACCTGATTTCACCTCAACCAAGAACTTAGCATCATCACCAAATACTTGAGTCCTTTGTTCAAATTCTTCAGCCAACCTGCTTATAACACTCAAGCCTGCACTCATTGGCCTCACACTGTGACCATTGCTTTCTTGGCCTCTGTAATTACTTCCCATGTCCCAGCTGAACTCCCTCTCATCGCTAGCATTGACAGATGCATCCGAGTTTCTCTCAGAATCGTCAATTGCAAGGCTCTTCTTTGCAATAGAGAGACTAGACTGCAGGGATCTCATCTGTTTCTGCCACACTTCCTCCATGGATCTCATTTTCAACTCATATTCAGACCAACGGCTCTCATACTGTTGGAGCCGTTGCTGGAGGATATCATTATCCTCTTCTTTCTCTCTAAGGGCAGCCTCAGCTTTAAGAACTCGTCTCTGCAACTCAGCAAGAAATGATGCTTTCACCATAACTTCTTCTGACTCATTCCCCTGTCGGAATGTTGTAATTGTTTAATATGTCAGACAAAAACAATGCAGATTCCATAAGCAACGGATGCTATTATGGACTACCAGGAAAGCCATAGAAAAACATAAAGGCAATGATCAGTGCTCCAACTACTGTATAAGTTGGATTTCGTGTCTTTGCAGCTGGCTTCCTGGCTAAAATTATACTCATACACGGTTCAAATACTTGTTTAAATAAATGGATAAAAAGAAAACATAATAGTAATTAATTCGGGAAAGCAGACAAACAGATATTAATTTAACATTTACAGAAGCATATTTTACAGGAAAGCAGAAGCATATTAACTGAAAAATGATAAAGAAGTGAAGTAACTATAGATTGAAACAAATTGAATAGATACCTTAGTGCACCCAGATATCAACAATCCTATATTGCCAGAGCATCTTCGGACCAACCATCCACGAACAACTGCACCACAGACCAGGAATACAACATTATTTACAACACGTCTAGCATACTTTCAAAGACCACTCAGTTGGCCATGGCTTTGAACCCAAACCACCCAGGTTATATGTTATATATTGTACTACCATATGTTAAATCATTAACAATGTTATATGCTATATATTCTACTAACATATGTTAAATCCCTCCCTTATAAAACTGCAGGTGCCCAAATCACACTAAATTCAATTTTGGGAACCTGAGTAACAATCCTCGGCCAAGTGGTACCTCATGGAAATTGGCAGAAAATTGTCTCAGTTTACTCAGATCAGTAACGATTTTAAGCACACCTGATTGTACTATAACTGATGCCTCTTGGATGTCCTTGTATCTTTTACGTTCTGTTGTACTTTTCATTTGCTTTTGTATGACAACTGCTGCTCTATATCTTCGTAGCATGACTGCAAATTCTTTCCTGATTTTCTCTCCTCGAACAACTGTATGCAGGAAATAGAAAATTTAATACAATTTATTTGATCGATGATAAGTTGTGTTTGTTCACAAAACCAAAACACAATACTGATGTTTCAAAAGAAATTATTAGATAAGAGCAGCACATGACTGAAGGTTGACAATTCCGATCTTAAGCTCTCTAAAGTAGCATCGAGCTTGGTGCCCTCTGAAACAGCTTTGAACACGTAAAATACCATGAAGTGTACAGTTCCTTGTATCCTCGAGCACACCAATCTGCACAGATTTCCTAGTCAGAAATCTATGAGTAAATAAAAAACATTAATACATCAAGTATTTAGATGTACTTCTTACTCAAAATCTGACACCAAATAAAACATAGAATTTACACAAAATGAGTTGTTTTAGTTTAGAAGATCAAATTGCTCTAACAGCACATTCATGAATTTTCAAGCAAAGTAGAAGCCAAATCAAAAGCAGGAAGCATTCTTTTATGTTTGAGGGAAAACACCAATTATTAAGACTGTCTAATTCAACTTTTGTGTTGGACTTTTGGGAGAAATGGTTGAGGAGAAGTAAGAAACTAGAGATGTTTTTCTGGAATGAAAGTCTAATTCTTTCATAGTGACACACCTAAAACCAAGCACCACTCTTGTATAGAGAGCTTAGATAATAGCAGCCATACTTCTTCCACTCTTGTATAGAGAGCTTAGATAATAGCAGCCATACTTCTTCCACTCTTGTATAGAGAGCTTAGATAATAGCAGCCATACTTCTTCTGCCTAACTAATCAGTAAATTATGGCTCACCTTCAACTAATCTGATTTTCTGAATACAAAAGATTTAAAATTCAACTGGCAGCCGCAAATTTCAGTACAAGTATCAATCATTCAACACCTTGATACTTTTGCAGAAAAGTTTAAGCGTCACCTTGGAGTACCACCTCTTCAATTTTTTAGTTAATACATATATTCTTCATGGAGCACATCTCTCCATTTTTTTTTCTGGATTTCCTAGCACTTTTCTCTAATTTTTTTCAGGTGCACTTCTCACCAAAGATTGAAGTTGTTTTGTGTTGATGCACTTCTCACCAACACTATACTTCCTCAAAATAAATCTTCTTTTCAACTTGTGCTATACTAGATCTTCTTTTTTGAATCAACAAGCTTTTTCTACATGCCCAAACTTTTGACAATTGGAGAATTGGGCTTTACCTTCTGGCAACAATCTTTTTCTTGATGGCTGGTCTTCCTAAAGGTGCCACAAGGATGATAACTTCCTCAAGCTTATTTGGCGCTTCTTGGTGACAGAAGAGCAAACACTAGAGAAGTTATGCTGGAATGAAATTTAATTCATTAAATGTGATTGTTGACTATCACGTTATGTTTCCACATTTGATTCTATAATTAAGGGTAGATTTTGTTTCTAGTATAGGCTAAGTGTATACTTCCTAATTAGTGGTAGGATCTCAATATAAAAACTTATCATATTCTTTCTTTTATACACAAGTGAGATAATATGAAAATCTCTTATTCTAAAAAATTTTCATGGTATCAAAATCTATGCTCTTTCTTGGAGATCAAATTAGCTCTCTCCAGCAGTAGGTTTGTTTTGTTTTTCTATCTCCAGTACTCCATTTTCGACAAGCAAGAAGAGGTCAAGTTTATTCCCTCTTTTTTCGACACCATCCACACTAAAGCAACACGCAGGGCCTATTCGACAATTCCCCGAAGTTTCATCACTATCGGCCATCACACATGAGGTCACATGTCAATTGAAATTCTGGCACTACTATTCATGCGCCAGCACGTATGAGCCTTTCTCTGGTCACCATTTTGATTTCGCCACTCTTCCAATCCACTCGCCAGCCATTTCCAATGCTGACCAGCCAGTTTGCAGCAATTTCTCACGTTCTGTGTTTTTGGGTCTCCTTCCAGGTTCTATGTTATGTCTCTTTACCATTTGGAGAAGTATTTTTATGCTATGTATCGGCATCTTCTTCACATGGTAGACACCAAGGCTGTAGAAAAAATTAACAGTGTTCACGAGAATGCCTATTCCCAAATTAGTCCAGTCAAGCTTGATGGTATTGATCCTGCTGTATACATGTTTTGTTTTTTTTTTTTCTCTCTAGAGATAATGGTAGGCCATGGAAGCGTACAAGCTAAATACAATCAGCCACAAAGAATGAAGTCAGCTTAATGGGTAGAATTACTTGATGAATTGATTCCAAATACGCAACTCCGTTCATCATGACCTTACAAAAGGCCTAAGTAGAGAATCTGGAAGATGACCATGAAACAACTCAGAACCCAAAAGAGTTTGAAGTTGAAGAGAGAGTTCAGGACGTGAACCTGCTAGGGCCCCAATTGTGAAGACATATGTTAGGCGCAAGGGCAGAATGGGTACTGATATTACAGCTGGCAATTAAAATACAGATTCGGTTACAAAGTTAGTTAAGCCTTTTGGGGGGGTAGAAAAGGGGAGGAAAAGAAGGTGGGAGGGTATGGAATGATTTAGCATTCAGTTTAGGGAGAGAAGAGGGGCTCTCGAATTCCCCATTATACTGCTGTTATTCATTTGATAACAATAATATTATACACTCATTCCTCTTGGTATTTCATTGTTATTCCATCTCTCTTGTTATCCTGCCCAGTGCTTGCTGTGTGGTGTGTGTGCTCTTTGGAGGGACCTAACAGAACCCTTTTAATAAAACTGAAACAGTAAACAGAGTGGCAGAGGTGGATTAGAAGAGCAATTTCTACATGCTCTTGATTTGAATGGCATAGTAGAAAAAGAACTAGATGATTTTTTCATGAAAAGTTACATGCAGCGGATTATTTGGACGGTGAAGCTAATTTTGGGAATTATTTGGAATGGAAAGCAAATTAAAAGCTACTCTTTTTAAGAGAGTAATGTGCCTGCCAAGGTAATCCTCAAATCATCACTATGGAGTAGATGAGAATTAAGCTATGCAAGCAATTCCACCAACTAATCATAGAGGATTTGCGTGAGAAGTTGCATTTGTTTCAAGGCAAAGAACATGTGTATGGAAGAGAGCATTGCGTATGGGAAGTTCCATTTTTGAAGTATGACATGTAAATTGAATTCTGAAATTTAATGATCCATATATTCACGTTGGTTTATCAGAGTAAGAGATTCTTTGCATTATTCTTCTTACAGATTTCTGATTCAGCCTATTCACAGTGAATAAAATCATTCTCTGGTATCACTAACCCCCACTCACAATGACAAAGACTGAATTTTCGGAATCAACATAGGCTTACATATAGACAAATACGCATGTAGGATTAGATCAAGTGGGTGGAGCATATACTAGTGTGACTGAACAAACTACATGTTTGAGCTTTAATATTGATCTAGAAATATCAAGCTGCACGTATACATTGCTAGTCGCACTCACCAATAGCTAAGGAAAAATATATTTAGAAACTTCACAGCCAAAAAGAAACGGAATATAGATGAAGAAATGGTTCATCGTCTGATGAGAGAAGGAAAAAAAAAAAGAACTGGAAAAAGAAAAGAAAAAGAAAGAAAGAAAGAAAATTGCTCCCCAAATGTCACATTTGAAGATTGGACCAAAACCTGAAGGCAAAGCACCCTTCAAAAACCCTTCTATAGTATGGTTCTGCCGGGTCAATTGAGTCTTTGGGCTTTTTAAGTGGGAAGAACGCCCCACATGCATAACAACCGTATGTAACGTGTACATGTAAACATATGAACATCTAATTGTTTCATAGAGTACCAACAAATCATAATTATTCAATGATTCTAACATATGCCTGCATGCATACACAAATATGCAGGACTGATAACTTTTACCTGCCCAGCACGGAAAAACAATTTTGTATAACCAACTTGATACATCTCAGGCAATATATTAAACTGGTGAAGTATTGCAACTGAGACACTAAGTGGATCCTGCGATGCAATGTTTTCCAGCAGAAGAAAACCATATCTGGTGAAAAGAGAAATATCACATCGCAAACATCTTAGAAGAAGGATAAAGTAGCATTCACCAAAGTCTTGGACAAGAATTTGGAAGCTCTAACAGGTTACAAAATAAGTTTCTTTACCTTCTGGCAAACTTCTGGTGTGACATTCTTGTAGGAAACCCAGACCTCGATATGCGAACTACCTCAAGAACTCCACAACATCTAAGCTGCTGCAATACTAGTCCTTGTTCATATGACCCAGGAGATTGAGAGTTGTTAGGCTTTATACAGCGTATAAAATGAGGGGTTGTATTTTCAGGCGCAGCATCAATTGGAACAGTTGACCCTAGAAACCAAACCAATTGTTAATAAAAGCAATAGTAACCTCGTTGCTTCTTATTTACCATGTAATTTGCACCTTTTCATGGTTGTCTGTATCTGACATCAATATTAAAAGTTAATATTTGACATAGATATATGTCTGGATGCCAGGTTCTTTACATTTCACCAGCAGCGAAATCCATTCTACATATGCCATTTCCACATGCAAAATAATTAACGGTTGAAAATTGTTGAGGGAAAAAAGAACCAAAAACTTAAAAAATTTAAATACATGACAAAATGGAAAGCATTGAGTTAAACAAATAGACCAAACTTATTACACTAGACCACAAAGATATGATCAAGTAAATATAGTAAAGAAAACTATATAGCCCACTGGTAATCATAGAGAAAGGAGCAGAAATGGAGAACAATGATGTGAATGGAGCATAGTCAGGTCTAAACCCAGAAATATATGCTAACTGTAACAACATGCAAGCAATTAGTTACACATATTGTCAAGCACATATTATCGAAGTATTGGCAACTTTACGCAAATAGTAATGCAGGGATAGAGGTTTATCAGAATAAAGATGGAGGGATCTAAAGTCTGCAAGTAATCAAATGCAATTTATAGTTTTTCAATCATGTAACACAGTTAAATTTGAACATCAAGTTTGAGGACCAAAACTGAAAGCAATATACCTTGAATTTTGTTGCAACACTCAGCTTTTGTGAATCTGCCCCACCTGCTTTATATAGAGGACCAACCGCAGGCTTCTCAGATTGAGTAAGCATGCTAGCAGCAAATATCTGAGGAAGATGGCATGAGCATGAGGATAAAAGTTGAATGGAATCCAAGTGTAATAAGTCCCTGTTCTTCTCCAAAAATCCAGTTGAATCATACATAACCTGCACATTTGAGAAGGAAGAAGTATTAACAGTCAGAATGCTTTCAACTACATTTGGTTTGGGCATATTATGGAAACTTGTACTTTTAGTTCAATAATTTAATGCCTTTGTTGCAGATGTGGTTTCAAATTCAGTAAAACAAAGGAATCCACACAATTGTATCACTCTATCAACCCAGATAATTTTTTTCTTTTCTCTGTGGCTCTAAATTGGAATGTGATGCACTCAATAAGCCTCCGTTATTCAAAATTGCAAAAAGGCCAACTTGATTGATTGAGAGAGAGCGAGAGAGAGAGAGAGAGAGAAGCAGAAATATTTATATCATAAAAACAAACAAATAAAAGAATGATAGACTATTTCAGTTGAAGGAAGTTGCATACCTCCCCAGCATAATGGCAGATCTTGAAGGCTTTGCCTCGCTCTCCTCTGAAACAAGAATTAGAATGCAAATGCTGCTTCAGCTTGTTAGCAAATGTCAAATCTGTACCATTTGGGAAGGTGGGACTCCTCATCCAGCAAAGATAGTAGTCCCAAAGGTTTCTGCATGAAAGGTAACACAAAAAGCTCAGGTTCTCTAATGATTTGAAACAGCAATTTAAGTTTTGACGTCAAGGTTCATCTGAGTTAATATAACTTTGATCCCATGCCGTGGAAATGCAATTTTGAGCTAGTATAAAAACACCCAACTAGAGCAAAGCTTACAAGCATGATCATAAAGATTTGCCAATTCCAGCTCAAAAGCTACCAATGTAACAATGGAAGCAAAATATGAAATTAGCAAACTGTATGCTAAGTCATCATCAAGCCATGCAGCTTACAAAGTCAAACTTGTCCGTGAAAGATGAGAATTGCTATATATTACACAAAGTCCAACCTAGTTCAGAGTTTGGACCAATTGTTCAGAAAAGTTTACAGATCAATATTAGAACATTCAAATTAACTGAACAACTTAAGCTGTTAGGTAGATAGGCCCAAACATCAAATAAAACACTATCTCATTTTTGTTCAGTAAAGTGGAATCTTTAGCTCTATCTATCTCACGAAACACCCTCAAAGACAATCATAACTTGTGCGCCAGCATATTAGGCCTTCCTACCATATCATGACAAAGATGTCATAACAAAACAGTATGCATTCAGAAACAATCTTGGGATAATGATGGCCAAAAGGCCAGTGACAAAACTAGAGGGCAGACACAACCATTTTGTTAGTTATGACAGTTGCAAGTTTGAGTCATTTTAGAGGTGCCACAGATCGCAATCCTTACCAACCTCTTGTTCTGTTTTCATGAAAAAATAATGTTGACAAATATATTTAGTTCCTTATTTGTAGAAATTTGTAATAGTTATCTTTTTTTACCTTTCCTAGTTAGGTTTAAATTCCTTTGTATAAATACCTATGTAAATTTCATAGTCAATACATTAAAAACAATAAAAATTTCTCAAAATTTATATGGTATTAGAGCCATACTACCATTTGAAAGTTGAGTTTTCCCTTCCGCAGTAGGGTTATTGTGGACATTTTTTCAGCGACAGTAGGGTTACACTAGACATTTTTGTAAAGAGGACACGTTTCATTTCTCCATTTACGACACCGCCCTCACGGAAGAAAAGCCCATGCCAAGTTTGGCCGGTCCACAAAATTCCGGCGCCGTCAGACCAAGCGTGTGAGCACATGCGTTGCTAGAGCATTTCAACATCTCCCTCTACACGCAGGCGCATGTCGCTTCCTCCGGCCACCATCTGTCACCGGATCTTGCCTACACCTGTTCGCCGGTCTCCTGTGACTCTGACCAGCATCTCTCCAGTCACTTCTGAAATTGTGGTTTTATGGGTTTCTCCTTCCAAATTTTGTTTCTTTTCTTTTCACTATCTTGGCATTTTTGGCTACTCTGATGGACAGTACGGTAGTTAATTTATGTACGAGAGAAAATCCCACCACCTCTTCCAGTCATAATACTTGGATTATAAATTCTGATGCAAACAGTCATATGGCAGGTCCTTCGATAAATTTGATTTCCTATTCTCCAACTAAAACCGAAGAAATGTCCAAATAACAGATGCATCTCTTACTCTGATATCTGAAACAGGTTTTATTGATTGTACTTCCACCATTAAATTGTTCTCTATTTTTTATGTACCTCAATTTCCTGCTAACCTCTTATCTGTTAGTTCTATAACTAATTTTATTAACTGTAAAGTGAAATTTTTTCCTATATATTTTATTTTACAAGGCCTTAAAACAGGAGAGAGGATTCGCAGTGGTAGATTGCAAGATGGCTTATATATCTTGGACAATAGTAGTAGCCTAATTTTTGGTTAGAGGCAAGCTTTTTTGGGTGAGAATAATGATGTGAATATAGAAATTATTCAATGGCATAGACGGTTAGAACATCCATCCTTTTTTGTCTTGGAGAAATTATATCCTAGCTTGTTTAAGAATGCCAATTTTGATTCTTTGCTTTGTGATGCCTGTAAACTTACTAAACACACTAGGAGTTTGTATCCCTTGAGTAATAATAAAAGTTATATTCCATTTAATATCATTCATTCTAATATTTGGGGATCTACTGAAAATGCTTCATTATCGGGTAGTCAATGGTTTGTTATATTCATTGATTGTTTTACTAGAATGAGTTGGGTGTATCTAATAAAAGCAAAGAGTAATGTTTTTTCTTGCTTGCAATCTCTTCATAAGATGGTTTGTACTCAATTTGATGCTAAAGTAAAAGTTTCGAGAACAAATAATGGGTACAGAATATATGAATACTAGGTTTGGTATTTACTTAGAGTACAATGGGATAATACACCAAACAAGTTCTTATACAAGCACTCAAAATGGGGTAGCTGAAAGGAAAAATAGACATCTATTGGAAATTGCTAGATCTCTTATATTTACTATGAATCTCCCAAAGCTTTATTGGGGGTATACAATTCTAGCAGCTGCTTATCTTATCAATAAAATATCTTTCAAAGCTCTCGACTTTAAGAGTCCTTTAAAAGTGTTGTAAGAGAAAAATGCTTGTATTGTTCCCTTTGAAGTGTTTGGGTGTGTTTTGTTCATAGTAGGAATGTTGGCAAAGTAGACCCGAGGGGCTCTTAAATGTGTGTTTATTGGGTATTCTCCAACACAAAAGGGTTACAAGTGTTATCATCCTCCATCGAGAAAATATTTTGTCAATATGGATGGCTTTTAGAGAAAATGAACCGTACTTTTGGTACTATCCAATCACTCTTTTAGGGGGAGAGTACTGAGAGAGAAGAGGTGGTACCTCCTATTATAACTCTTGATAACCTTATCCTAGGAGACTGTTCTATAAGGCAGGAGAAGACTGCTATCTAAGGGAAGAATATTGGACGTTTTAAGGGAGAGTTCTATGAGAGAACAAGTTCAGAAGGAGACTATTGTCCAATGGGAGAATGTTAGATGTTTGGATAGACCCGATTTGAT
>JBBPFJ010000344.1:124728-154395 GCA_037975025.1 Excoecaria agallocha | reverse complement strand
CATTTTCTTTCCTTATTGCTTTCTCTCTTTCTCTCTCTCTCTTTTACTCTCTACATATATGGATAGATCTGTGAAGTTTCCATCGCCGCTGTTGGAGTTTCAGTTGTCCACAACATCTGCATCAACCTTGAATTCAGGTGTAGAAATACCTATACCCCTCATTCATCCTAATACAAAGGCTTCAACTCATTTCATCTCACAATACTCATCAACTTCCACAACTTGTATTTTTCTATATTATCTTCAGCAAAAGCATGAAAGCAGGCTGACTACTCGCCCTGTTCAAACCCCTCATTCATCCTAATACAAAGGACATCCACTTCTCACATTTTTCAAATTTCTTTAGCTGCAACAAATATGGAAGCACACTCCTAAGCCTATTGCAAACCTGCCATCTTAATCAAAATTAGGCAAGAACTATCTCTTTTGATTTTTTTTTTAATTTAGGCATAAACGAAGTATAAAAACTGGAAACAAAGCCACAAACCCCATAACTAAAAACCTTTTGCAAATGAAGAAATTTCAGGTCTTACCTGCCCACAAAAAGCATAGTTCCAGCCCAACCATGTCACTCAAACCTCTCTAACTCATAATTTATTATGATCAAATAAAAAGAAACCAAGATCAAACAGATCCAGCCTAGATCTAGCCAAATAGAACTGATTGTTATGGGCAAAATATTTGAAAGATGAGGTGACGACATGATTGTTATGGGCAAAAGAAAAAGGAAGTTCCTTTGGTTCTATTGCTAGTAATTGAGATTCATTGGGTTTTTCTTTATTTTTTGGTTTGCATTATCAATATTCAACTAACGTAGTTTCAAACATTCAAATTAGCAGAGGTAAAAGAAAGTCGAAGAGAATATAATTATCTTCTGCAAAATTGAAAGATGAGCAATGGAGGAGATGATGCAGTGCGACGTCGCAATGCGGTGGCAGAGCGTCGAAAAAAGTTACTCCAGCACAAGAAACTGGAGTCTAGAGTACGATTTGGTTTGTTCACAATTCTTTATTGATCTTATACAACTCCACTACAACTTCAATTTTCCTATATATAAACTGAATACCTTTAGTTTTTTACCATTCATTTTTTTTTTTTCTTTTTTTTTCTTTTGCTGATTTGAATTGTTTAATACAGCTAAGCTACTTTATTTAATGGTGGCAATTTTCCTTAATTTGCTGGGTTGTGGAATTATTAATCTACAAATTTAAAAAGTTCATATTTCTTTTCATTTCTTTTTGTTGGAAAGGTTATAAATTTTTGAAGCTAAAATTCTATACACTTTTTAGCTTTGCTGATAATTTGATAATTTTTAGGTATTCTCTACCTATGCATTTCTTAGACTTGTATGATTATAAATATTTGTGTTACAAGATTAGCTGTAAATTAGCTATAATATTCTGTTTCTTTTTATTTTCTTTCTTTGTACAGAATAGAAAGTTTTCTAGTTAGGGTTTCTACACTTGTATATATTATGTATTCTTCCTTCATTTGAAATACAGAAAATCATTCTCCAATCTCTTGTTTTACATGATATCAAAGCCAGGTTCGGAGATGGAGCCAACGGTGGACTGCGTTGTGTGGGAGGCCCTCAGTTTGTTCGTGCGATTGGAGATTCGTGATAGGTGCCTTATGTCGAAAGTTTTCCTGATATTATGGTGGCCAGACGGCGTGTCCCATTGGTTGAGAATGGCGGTGTAAGATGATTCGACGGATCAAATAGATTATCGCTGGAGGAGAGGCCACGTATTGTGTGGTCCTTGGTTTGAGGGAGGATTGTTGGGGTACAATCCAAGTCCCACATCCACATTGGAAAATTAAGGGAGAAATACCTTGAATATAAGTGTGTCCACCTAACTTCATTAGTATGAGGTCTTTTGGGAGGAATCCAAAAATAAATCCATGCGGGCTTGGCCCAAAGCGAACAATATCATGCTAATGTGAAGTTGAGGGGATGTTTGGCTGTCCCAACAAATGGTATCAGAGCCTTTTAGGCTTGATTTGAGTTTTTTTCTGGGTTTTTTTGGGTTGGGTAACTTGTTCCAACTGTTGGGTTATAGTTAGGGTTATTGTTTGGGTTGGGTACCCATTTTTCGGTGACCTGTTTGTCTCACCGCCGGTGTCAGAAGAAGCGTAAGGAGATTTTCGGCCAGTACCCAAATCCGGTGTCCTTCCGACCGGCCAGTGGCCCTCACGCGCAGCCACAATCTCACGCCCTTCCCTCACGCGCCGGCGTGTGACCGTGACCTCAGGCCTTTTGATTTTTTCTCCAGCTTTGCCTGAAGGTTTTCGGTCAGATTTCGGTACTGTCTTGGCTTGATTCTCTCTTCTACTGGTACTTTTGTCTTCCATAAGGTGTTGTCCTTCTCTGTTATGTTTTATTCAATCTGTTAAGATCTTATTGGTTGTTTGGATTGTCTTTTTTGACTGGGTGTTCTGAGTTTATATTGGCTACTTTGATTGTTTTTATTCTGTGCGGATATTATGGCTGATAATAAAGGAGGAGTGAGGAAAACTATTAGTGAAATTATCCCTTTATCTAAGATTACAGAAGAAAAGTTAGATGGATCCAATTATCTTGATTGGAGTAGAAAAATTAGAATCTATCTTCGTAGTATGGATAAAGATGATCATTTAACTGATGAGCCTCCTACTGATAAAATTGAAAAGCAGATTTGGATGAGAGATGATTCTCGGTTACTTTTACAAATTCGAAATTCAATTGAAAGAAATGTGCTTGGCTTAATTTCTCATTGTGAGCGTGTAAAAGAGTTAATGGATTATTTGACTTTTTTTATATTCTGAAAAAAGAAATGAGTCTCGTATTTATGATGTTTGTAAACGCCTTTTATCATGCTGAAAAGGAAGTAAAATCACTCACTACTTACTTTATGGTGTTTAAGAAAATTTATGAGGAATTAAACATGCTTTTACCTTTTAGTGTGGATATTAGAGAGCAACAGGCTCAGAGAGAAAAAATGGCAGTAATGAGTTTTTCTAGCTGGTTTGCCATCTGAATTTGAGATAGCCAAATCTCAGATTCTTTCTGGCTCTGAAATTCCTACTCTTGAAGATGTGTTTAGTAGGTTATTGCGTGCTGATAATGCTTCATCTAGTCAGCTCAATAGTGCTTTTATTGTTAGAGAAAATGGAGGTGATAATGGTAAAAGGAATCTGTCGAAGGGGGGAAATAGATATAATGATAATGCGAAATACTAATGTTGTTTGCTATTATTGTAAAGAACCAGGTCATACAAAGTGCTACTGTAAGAAATTGCAGAATCGCAATTAGAGATCACAAGTTACTAATGTTGCTACTTCTGTTCATCATCTGAGCATAATGTCACTATATCTGTCGAAGAGTATGCCAAGTACCAGGAATTGTTAAAGGGATCTTCAACTTCTGTTACTACTGAAGCAGGTAACACATGTCTAATCTCCTCTAGCAATAATTGGGTCATTGATTCTGGTGCCTACAAATCATATGACAGGTAATCCTGATACTTTCTCTGATTTTCGATCTCATGAAACCCCTTTGCCTGTTACTATTGCTGATGGGACATCATACAACATTGTGGGGTCTGGCACTGTCAAACCTACTCCTTCTATTACTTTACCCTTTGTTCTAAATCTGCCTAACCTAGCTTTTAATTTGATATTTGTGAGTAAACTTACCAAAGAACTCAATTGTCGTGTCTCATTTTCCCCTGATCATTGTCTTTTTCAGGATCTTATGACGAAGCAGATTTTTGGTAAGGGACATGTATCTGGTGGTCTATACATTCTGGATTCTTGGGTATCACGACCTGTTGCTTGTTCCAGTGTAGTGTCTCCTTTTGAAGCACATTGTCGATTGGGGCATCCTTCTTTACCTATGCTAAAGAAGTTATGTCCGCAGTTTTATGATGTATCTTCTTTGGATTGTGAGTCTTGTCATTTTGCTAAACATCATCGTAGCTTGTCTGGTCCTAGAATTAATAAACGAGCTGAGTTTTCTTTCAACTTGTTCATTCGGATGTTTGGGGTCCTTGTCCTGTTATGTCCAAAACTGGATACATATATTTTATTACTTTTGTGGATGATTTTTCCCGTATGACTTGGATTTATTTTATGAAGAATCATTCTGAAGTTTTTTCTCATTTTTCTGCATTTTGTGTTGAAGTTAAAACCCAATTTAATTCTTCTGTGAATATATTGCGAAGTGATAATACTAAGGAATATATATCAGATTCTTTTCAGCAGTATATGTCTCAATAGGGTATCCTTCACCAGTCCTCTTGTGTTGATACTCCTTCTCAAAATGGAGTTCCTAAAAGAAAGAACAGACATTTACTTGAGACAGCTAGAGCTTTATTATTTTAAATGAATGTTCCTAAGTGTTTTTGGGTCGATGCTATTTCTACAGCTTGTTTTCTGATCAATCGAATGCCCTCTACGGTGTTAAATGGTGATGTCCCTTATAATGTGTTGTTTCCAAATAAAATATTATTTCCAGTGGAACCTCGAATTTTTGGCAGTACTTGTTATGTTCGAGATGTTCGTCCTCATATTACCAATCTTGATCCTAAGGCATTGAAGTGTAAAAGGGATTATAGATGGTTAACTGTCCCTGATCTAAAGCGACATTTGGTTTTCGCTGATGTGGTATTCTCAGAAGATAAACCTTTCTTTTCATCTCCATCCAATCTTCCAAGTCAGGAGGAGGAAGATGAGTGGCTCATTTATAAGGTGACATCTTCTCGAGAATCAGCTGATGTGTCCTACTGAGCAGCTAGCAAGTGATGATCCTTCAAACATCAATGAGACCCACAGATTGTTCAGGTCTACTCTAGAAGAAGAGACACTAATGATACATGTCCCGCACTAGCACTTTCGTCATCTGATCCTGCTCCTACTGATCACCGATCTTCCCATTGCTCTTCGTAAAGGTACATGTAATTGTAAATCCACTTATTTCATTGTTAATTTTGTTTTCTATGGTCACCTGTCTCCCTTGACATGTTCTTTAATTGCATCTTTAGATTCTATATCTATCCCCAAGACAGTTAAAGACGCTTTGAGTCATCCTGGGATGGTATGATGCTATGATTGAGGAGATGAATGCCTTGGATTCAAATCATACTTGGGAGTTGGTGCATTTACTAGAAGAAAAAAAATGTTGTGGGTTGCCAAATGGGTCTTTACAGTCAAAGTTAATCCAGATGGTTTCTGTGGCTCGGCTGAAAGCTCGACTTGTTGCTAAAGGATATGCACAGACTTATGAGGTGGATTATTTCAATACTTTCTCTCTAGTTGCCAAATTGAGTTCTATTCGTCTTTTTCATTTCTTTGGCAGCTTCTCATCATTGGCCCTTGAATCAACTTGACATTAAAAATACCTTCCTTCATGGCGATCTTAAAAAAAGAAGTCTATATGGAGCAACCACTTGGTTTTGTTGCTCAGGGGGGAGTATGGAAAAAGTTTTGTCGTCTGAAGAAGTCTTTGTATGGATTGAAGCAGAGTCCTCGTGCCTGGTTTGGCAAATTCAGTGAAGTTGTCCAAGAGTTTGGGCTAAAGAAGAGTCAGTGCGATCACTCTGTTTTTTATAGACAATCCAAAAATGGCATTATTCTTCTTGTGGTTTATGTTGATAATATTGTGATTACAGGGAGTGATTCTATAGGTATCTTTTTCACTTAAGTCTTTCTTGCATGGTAGATTTCATTACCAAAAACTTGGGTCAGTTGAAATATTTTTTTGGGAGTGGAAGTGACGAGAAGTAAGAAAGAAATTCTTCTATCCCAAGAAAAATATGTTCTTGACTTACTTGCAGAAACTGGAAAGCTAGGAGTTAAGCCATGCAATACTCCTATGATTCCCAATATTACAACTTACAAAAGATGATGGTGATCTTTTTGCTGATCCAGAGAGATACCGAAGGTTAGTTAAAAAATTGAATTATCTTACTGTAAACTCATCCAGATATTGCATTTGCAGTAAGCATTGTCAGTCAATTTATGAATGCTCCGACGATTAAAATTGGGAAGCTCTAGAGCATTATCTTATGTTATTTAAAAAAGGCTCCTAGATTTGGGTATACTGTACAGTGATTATGGGCATGCCTCACATGAGTGCTTTATAGATACTGATTGGGCAGGTTCTAAGATTGATAGGAGATCAAA
This sequence comes from Excoecaria agallocha, assembly GCA_037975025.1. NCBI lineage: Eukaryota > Viridiplantae > Streptophyta > Magnoliopsida > Malpighiales > Euphorbiaceae > Excoecaria > Excoecaria agallocha. The sequence goes on along the minus strand of JBBPFJ010000344.1, from coordinate 148,233 downwards.
CAACAGGCTATTGTATCTTTTGTTGGAGGAAATTTAGTATCCTGGCGAAGTAAGAAGCAAACTGTAGTATCCAGATCTAGTGCAAAATCCGAATACAGAGCTATGTCACAGTCTGCATGTGAAATTTTATGGATCCATCATTTGCTTGATGAAATTGGTATGAATCCCTCATCTCCAGCGAAACTTTGGTGTGATAATCAAGCTGCTCTTCATATTGCTTCTAATTCAGTGTATCATGAACAGACCAAGCATATTGAAGTTGATTGTTACTTTTATTCGTGAGAAGATTCAAGATAACGTTATCTCAACAGGATATGTGAAGACAGAAAAACAGTTGGGCGATTTGGTTTACAAAAGCCTTAAATGGCTCTCGAGTTGATTGTAACAAGTTGGGTATGATTTAATATCTATGCTCCAGCTTGAGGGGGAGTGTTATAAGATTAGCTGTAAATTAGCTATAATATTCTATTTCCTTTTTATTTTCTTTCCTTGTACAGAATAGGAAGTTTCCTAGTTAGGATTTTTACACTTGTATATATTCTGTATTCTTCCTTCATTTGAAATACAAAAAATCATTCTCCAATCTCTTGTTTTTACAATTTGAACACAGGTTATAGATGTAATTCTTTTCTTTTTTTCTTGTGATTATGAATGCCCTGCCTTTCTACTTGCTCTTGGTCATTAATGATTAAACACATAAGTGATGGGACATTATCTGAAAGTTATTTTATTTAGATTGTTTGACATTTGATGATCGAGCTGATAAAGACGGTGATATACTTACATTCTTGTACTGAGAGAAAACTTGAGATCTACAAAGAAAGAGTTTAACAAGACACAGGACAATTTGAAATCTCTTCAAAGTGTTAGGTAGATCATAGGAGAAGTTTCTCCGACCTCTTGATAATGAATGCCGTAAGTTCTCTATCTAAATCTCATATGTTGCTAAATTCTTTCACAATTTCTTTGACGCTAGACTATTCATTTCATGTATTGCTCTGGCTGCATTTCTTGTTTTTGTAATAGAACTCACGAACAAGTTGCTTATGCATGTATTAGCTTTCTTAATTGCCTAAAATATGTCTAGTCCTTTTTTGGTTGGCAATAACAAAGTCTCTTCTGGAGCTTTAATTGCATGAATTTTAATTTTCACTCTTTGATTCCATACCTAATCTCTACTGCCACCTCCTCTGTTTGTTGTCTCGTGAAAGTTAGCTAATGGCAATAGAGTAATGGTTAGTTCTACATTTCAGTAATTCTTAAAGCAAGCAGTGGCCCCCCCGTTATGTGGTTGGTTACCGCAGCAAAGTGGACAAGGAAAAGCTGACTGCTGGAACTAAACTAGTTCTCGATATGACTATGCTTACAATCATGCGATCTCTACCACGTGACGTAAGTTGTTCTGCTTTTTTTCCTTGGAGCAGGACAAAGATGGGAAAGTCCCTTGTTACTGTTAACCGTCTTTACTTATTTTATTGCCACATCTTGCATGAAGTCAAATAGTGTGTGCCTCTTGCAATGACAGGTAGAGTCCTGTTGTACATAACATGTTGCACGAGGATCCTGGAAATGTTAGCTACTCCGCTGTGGGTGGTTTGTCCGACCAAATTAGAGAATTGAAGGAGTCAATTGAGCTTCCTCTCATGAAACCCTGAACTTTTCCTTCGAGCGGGAATTAAACCACCTAAGGTGATTTTATGGCTCTCTATTTCTTTCAAATTTGTTTACTTTTATACATTATATAACTTAGCAACAATCATTGTTGCGTTTTTGATGATGTTATTTAATTTTCTTCTCAAAATATTGTTACCAATATATTCAGGGTGTTCTTCTTTATGGACCGCCTGGTATTGGGAAGACGTTGTTAGCTAGGGCTATTGCAAGCAACATACATGCCAACTTTTTAAAGGTCAAATATTTTCTTCCTTTTGAGCCTTAACTCCACTTTTTTACTTGCAATTAGCTCGTGATCACCAAGTAAGAATCTATCCCTTGCATCATTTTTATGGATGAGATTGATGCCATTGGTGGACGCCGTTTTAGTGAGGGGACAAGTGCAGATCGATAAATTCAAAGAACTCTGATAGAGTTAATCAGCTGGAATGGTTTTTGATCAGCTTGGGCAAGGTACTTTAAATGTACAGACCGTAGATTCATGCACATGCAAGCATTTAAATTTTTTTTTTCTTTATAAAGAATTATCTTTTAGAATGGTTTTAATACTTTCTTTTGTCATTTACCATCTTCATATGGACATGCATAGAGTTGGCATTGCCAACTAAGGTTCCAATAAGGTCCCCCTTCCAACACATTTAAAATTGTATTTGAACGCCATTTAGATCAAATGCTTTGCACTAGCAGGGACCAATGGAAAGGCTTGAAGTAGAATTGATTGACAATTAGTTCGCTAAATGATTGACAAAATTTCAGTCAGTCCCTGCCCTTGCTCAGGCATCATAATGTTATTCATCTGGTTAAATTTCAATAAAAACTTTCATAAGCATTGTTGTTATCTGAAGTAATAGGCTTCGAGGTAGTTTACTGGTGAGTATTAAGAGGTTGGGGTTTGCCATCTAAAGTTGCTGATGGTTCAATATAATACTTTAGTGCTCTTCACATATGTTAGGTATAACCGGAGGGTAAAGATGTAAATTTGCCCTAAGTTAGTTAAGTTAGTTATGGATATTAGAAGAGATTTTCAGAATTACTTTAGATTTTCTTTTTTTGGTGCACACGCCATTTTGGGCTGTTTTTGCACCTCAGCAGAAAAGTTTGTTGCTCATGCTTTGCTTATGCCTATTTGTACTAGTCCTTTGGGACCACTAATGATTACCAAAAAAATCAAAAAGCATTTCTCCTGATTTTCTCTTTCTCTCTTTTTCTCTCTCTCTCTTTTCTGCTCTTTCCCGTTCTAATCTTTAACTTCTTCTCTTCACAACTCTACTCTTAATCACTACTCTGAAATTTAACCCAAAAGTTATTATTCAATTCATCTTTGCTGGAATTAAACCTAACAATTCTGGTATCAGAGCAGCCGCTATCTCTGGGTTAGATGGCGAAGAACACAGCAGCTAAGAGAAGCAAGGAAACTAAGGAATCGATGGTGTCTATGGGGGAGCTTGAAGAGCAACTTCGGTTTTTGAGTTCCAAGTTTGACGAACAAATGAAGACCCGATTCAGTTCCTTGGAATCTAAGCTACAAGAGATGATGCTGGATCAAACCAGTATGAAGGCAGAGCAAAGGAAGAACCAAAGCCAATAGAAGAGCTCAAGCTAGAAAACCAAAAATTGGTGGCTTACTTGGCTCAGCTAATCCAAGGCCAAGCTCCAGCACCGGCTTCCAGCAGTAGCACTCCATTTCCTTCTGCTAACAGAGGTAAGGACACTATTAACTTCACTTCAGATGTTAGGAATGGAAGGGGGTTATTGCCTACTCCTCATGAAAGAGAAGGAGTAGAGGAAGTGTGCCAAGGGAAAACGTATTATAATAAGTTACTACCAAAGCTGGATTTACATAGCTTTGATGGGACTAATGTCTAGAGCTGGATCTCTAAGTGCAGGAAGTATTTTCTTGTGTATGAAGTTACACCCGAGAGGCAGGTGGAATTGGCTAGCCTTTATCTACAAGGAAGGGCTGAAACATGGTACCAGAATTGGAGTAGACAAAAGGAAGCAGTAGACTGGGAAAAATTTGCTGAAGCACTTGCTAAGAGGTTCAAGGAGATTGGAGAAGATAATGTGGTGGAAGAAATGCAAAGGCTCAGACAAAACACCTCGGTTGATGAGTATTTGGACAGATTTGAGCTCCTTAAGCTCAAAATGGAGAGAGTGCCATTCCTACTGAAATTTCAAGGTTGTTACAGCAACACCAGGCTGTTTTCCAAGTTCCCACATCCCTACCCCCTCTTAGATCCCATGACCACAAAATCCCACTCAAACCTAACACGGAACCAGTGAATATCAGACCCTATAGATATTCACACCAACAGAAATCTGAAATTGAAAGACTGGTGGCCGAAAAGTTGGAGAACAACATCATCCAGCCTAGCACTAGCCCCTATGCCTCTCCGATTTTGCTGGTCAAGAAGAAAGATGGCACTTGGAGATTTTGTGTCGACTATAGAGAGCTCAACCAGCATACCATCAAAGACAAGTTTCCTATTCCAATCATAGAGGATCTCCTAGACGAATTGCATGGGGCAGCTTATTTCTCCAAGATCGATTTGCGGTTCGGTTACCACCAAATCCGAATGTGGAAGGGGGATACATTCAAGACAGCCTTCAAGACTCACTCAGGGCATTATGAATTTCGGGTTATGCCCTTTGGCCTAACCAATGCCCCGGCAACCTTCCAGTCACTCATGAACCACATCTTCCAGCCTTATCTCAGGAAGTTTTTGTTGGTTTTCTTTGATGATATCCTAGTCTACAGTCCCTCTTTGGAGCTCCATCTCAAGCAGTTACAGCTAGTCTTCAAGAAGCTACAGGAACATCAGCCATTTGCTAAGGAGTCCAAGTGTGAGTTTGGCAGACACAAGGTGAATTACTTGGGGCATGTGATATCTTCTAAGGGAATATCGACTGACCCTAGCAAGGTTACAGCCATGCTTCAATGGCCTACTCCTAAAAACTTGAAGTCTTTAAGGGGATTCTTGGGGTTAACGGGTTACTACAGAAGATTTATTGCTGGATATGGCGTCATTTGCAAACCCCTCACTGAATTACTTAAACAAGATCAATTCCTTCGGACCTCGGTTGCCCAAACAGCGTTTGAAGACCTAAAGAAGCTCATGACGCAAGCACCACTGCTAGCACTACCTGACTTCAAGGAGCCTTTTGTTTTAGAGTGTGATGCTAGTAACACTGGTTTGGGGGCTGTTCTAATGCAGAAGGGAAGACCCTTAGCCTATATATCCAAGCCATTGAGTCCTAGAAACCAACAATTGTCTGCCTATGAGAGGGAGTTAATGGCCATCATACTAGCTATGACAAAATGGAAGCATTATTTGGAAGGGTCCAGTTTCATCATCAAAACTGACCATGAAAGCATAAAAAACCTCTTGGAGCAGCGGCTACATAACTACATCCAGCAGAAGGGGATCTCTAAGCTGCTCGGTTTGGACTACACCATCCACTACAAGAAAGGGACTGAAAATAGAGTAGCCGACGCCCTGTCTAGACAACATGAAGGGGCTTCCATACAACACCTCACTCTCTCTACATACACCCCAAGTTGGCTAACAGAAGTTATCAATTCTTATGAAGGAGATGACGTTCTTCGAGGGCTGATTACCACCTTATCTATCACACCCTAGGATCTTCCTAATTACTCTCTATCTTAGGGCCTGGTTAAGTACGAGGGGCGACTGTATATTGGCTGTTCAACCCCCCTAAGGCAGCAGCTACTTGCCACTTGCCATGATTCTCCCATAGGTGGCCACTCGGGAGTTAGGGGCACACTCCAAAGGCTGTAGCAGAATTTTTACTGGCCTGGTATGCAGAGGGAGGTAGTCAAATGGATAGCACAGTGTGATGTTTGCAAGAGATGCAAGTCGGAATCAGTGGCATACTCGGGACTTCTTCAACCCCTACCAGTACCTTCCCACATTTGGAGAGATATTTCCATGGATTTTATTGAGAAGCTTCCTAAATCGGTTGGTGGGGATACTATCTTAGTAGTAGTTGACAGATTTTCCAAAATGGGCCATTTTCTTGCCATCAAACACCCCTTCACTGCTGCAGAAGTTGCTCAACTATTCCTGGATCAGATTTTTAAGCTACATGGGATGCCTAACTCAATTGTTACGGATCGGGACAAGGTTTTTATAGGAGGATTTTGGAGAGAGCTAATGAAGCTTCTAGGCACCAAATTGCTTTTTAGTTCAGCCTACCACCCCCAAACCGATGGCCAGACCGAAAGGTTGAATCGGTGCCTTGAAAACTACTTACGATGCTTGACTTTCCACCACCCCACCCACTGGTTCAGATGGCTTAGCTTGGCAGAGTACTAGTACAATACCAGTTACCATTTAGCAATCAACATGAGTCCTTTCCAGGCTGTTTATGGCTACGCTCCTAATTTACCAAATCTGCCAACCGAAACCAGTTCAGTAGCAGCAGTGGAGGATTTCCTACAAGCAAGAGACTCTTTGACAACCTATCTCAGGGACCGTTTGGCACACTCTCAGAACAAGATGAAGCAATATGCTGACAGGGGAAGATCGAAGAGGGAATTTGCTGTAGGTGACTGGGTTTATCTTAAAATTCAGCCCTATAGACAGACTACCCTAGCCTTAAGAAGGTCTCTCAAGTTTGCTGCTAGATACTATGGGCCATTCCAGGTGCTTCAAAGAGTCGGGAAGGTGGCTTACAAGTTGGAACTCCCTCCCAACTGTAAAATACACCCTGTCTTCCACATCTCCCTGCTCAAGAAGAGGGTGGAACCTAATTCTCCAGTCCAGGTCACTCTCCCTTCCCACACTGAGTCTGAGTTTGTGATTCTACCAGAAAAGGTCCTTAACATAAGAACAACTTTGATTAATGACTCCCATATTCAACAACTCCTCATCAAATGGCAGCACCTTCCAACTATCGATGCCACATGGGAAGATCGAGCCTTCATCCAGCAATAATTTATAGAATTTTATCATTCTTGGGGACAAGAATGTGCACAAGGGGAGGGTATTGTTAGGTATAACCGGAGGGTAAAGATGTAAATTTCCCCTAAGTTAGTTAAGTTAGTTATGGATATTAGAAGAGATTTTCAGAATTACTTTAGATTTTCTTTTTTTGGTGCACATGCCATTTTGGCTGTTTTTGCACCTCAGCAGAAAGTTTGTTGCTCATGCTTTGCTTGTGCCTATTTGTACTAGTCCTTTGGGACCACTAATGATTACCAAAAAAATCAAAAAGCATTTCTCCTGATTTTCTCTTTCTCTCTTTTCTCTCTCTCTCTTTTCTGCTCTTTCCCGTTCTAATCTTCAACTTCTTCTCTTCACAACTCTACTCTTAATCACTACTCTGAAATTTAACCCAAAAGTTATTATTCGATTCATCTTTGCTGGAATTAAACCTAACAACATAACCCTTGAAAAATGAAATTAAACTGCTGAAATGTGTGCGCGTGGGTTATAATGTCAGAGAATTGAATTTCTAAAAGCTTACTTATAACTGCAACTAATGTGATTTTTTTCTTGCTTGCTTCTCTTCTGTCTCTCCCTCACACTTTTTTATTTATGTTTATGCATATATTAACGTGTTCTTCAACAATTGAGTTCTTCATGCCACCTATGCTATAACAGTGACATGTAAAAATCATAGTATCATCTGTTTTTCTACTGCAGGTTAAAATGATAATGGCAACCAACAAACCTGATGTTCTTGACCCTGCGCTCTTGCGTCCAGATCGATTGGACAGGAAGATAGAGATTCCGTTGCCGAATGAACAATCAAGAATGCAAATACTTAAGATCCATGCTACTGGCATTGCCAAGCATGGGAAGATTGATTAATAGGCTATGGTTAAACTTGCAGAGGTAAATGCAAAGGTGGCTCTGCTCATTTTATATTTGAAATTAATGCTTTTTTTTCTTTTTTAAATAATTGTTGCAATTATCTCTCTGATGAGGTGATGACATGATTGTTATGGGCAAAATATTTTTCTGTTTTGTTTTTATCTATCACCCATTTGTTCTCATCATCAGAAGTAAATAAATTTTTTTGCTATTTCAGTCTTAGTGTTGTGCCCCTAATGCATCCTCCTTTTTTGCTGTCTAAATAATAGGATTATATGTCGTCATTAAATTGAAATTTATTGTTTCAGCCTGTAAAATCACTACCTATTGTTTAGGTCGACACTGAACACATCCTTGTGTTTCCATTTTAAGTTTTTTATACAGTGTGCATATCTTGGGGTATATTTCATCACTCTTGTCTGACTGTTGTACAAATATCTCTTGAAATGGAAAATTTTAGTGGCATATGTTGGCAGCATTGCTTATTGTCAGTTTCAATGGAAACGAAAGAAGTAAGAAGCAGTAATGAAATATTGACATTGAAAATTAACAGTAATATTCTATAAAAAACCAATAATATTTTAGTGACGGAATAGCGATGAAAAATCCATTGCAAATTTTTATTATGTTGGTGTCTGAATTTACCAACGGAATTACTACTCCGTTGCTAAATTTACCAACGGAATTGTAATTTTTGTTGCTAAATTAAATTCCATTGGCAATTTTAACCAATTCACAGAATCTTACATTAGTTAGATTTTGCAACGGATTTTAAATTCCTTGCTAAATTTAGCAATTGAAATCAATTCAGTTGCTAAAAATTAACAACTGTCAAATTTGCAACCATTTTTTCCGTTGCTAATCAATAATTTCCATTGCTATTTGATTATTTTCTTGTAGTGTTGGGGATTATAAGGTAGTGGATTTAGAGAACAACTTCTTTTTGGTGCAATTTAAGGCTAAAAAGGATTATCTCAAGTCACTTTTGGGTGGTCTCTGGACTATATTTTTGGCCATTATTTGATGGTAAAACCATGACATCCTAAGTTTTTGACTGACAATGAGGATTTCTCAACTGTTGTGGCTTGGATTAGGATCCCTGGTATGGCTCTTCATAGATATCATAAAATGATCCTTCGCAAGATTAGTCAAATGCTAGAAGGTTGGTTAAAATAGATTTCAACACATCTCAATTAGAGAGAGGACGGTTTTCTATGGAACTAAAGCATACGAAACCCCTTCTATGAAAGTTTAAACACAATGGAATCGTTCATTTAATTGAATATAAGGGTGTAGATACTGGGTCGTAAGGCAACTCTTGATTATTATTACCTAATAAGGAAGTGATTTTTCATAAATAGATAAGGAATGAAAGTGCTAGGCTTTCCTAGGATTTTTAATGTTCTCAAAATAGCTTTTTTTCGGGCATTGCCCATTTCTCTTTCAAAAAAAGCAAAATGAGAAAATCAATTTTCTTATCTCAGCTTACAGACTTTATAATTTGATAATTTCAAAACCATTTGAATCTTAAGACATAGACTTACAACTTTAAGGAAGAAAGCTAAATCTAGTTCAGTCCTTAAAACTCTTAAAATTAGGTTTGAACATAGATGACCTGAATTTTTCCTCCTGTGCCAGGACCAGTCTGTGGTAATTTGGGCATAACTTCCTCTGTAGAGATCCTATTGAGATAAATCCAATTTTTATAGAAATTAAACTCATTGTGGAACAACTTTCATGAGTGTATGACCTAATTCTTAACCCATTGTTTTTAGTAATTTTTCAAAATTAAAACATCAATTCTATTTCCCAAAATTTTTTAGGAGCAGTCATTAGTATTTTGGCCATAAATCCTAATCTAAAAACCCAAATTGAGTGATTCTTGATTCATTGGAAATATAAAACATAGGGGAACAAATGTTAAGAAGAACCTTATTGAAATAATGGCATCTTTAAACCTAAAAATTAAAAAATATTTCGGATTGGAGGTCAATTGATTGAGAAAGTAAAAGTCAAAGTCAAAGGTTTATAAGTCATTAGCAAGTCACGGACTAGGTCTATGGGTCACTTTAAAAATGAAAATTTCACCCAAAAACAAGGAAAAAAAGTGGGGAGAGGGGGAAAAAAATCTGATTTTAACCTTTATCCCATTTGGGATATTTTTAAGTGGTTTTTCTAGCTTCTTGAGGAAGTGGTCTCTCTCTCTCTCCTCTCAGTCTTCTTCTTCTTTCTCTTTTTTCTTCTTCTCTCTCCCTCTTTTTCCATGAAAACTCAAGGAAATTAACTTAAAAAAATTGCAAAAAATCACAAAAAATTGGAAAAAAGCCATAGAGCACCAAATCTTTCTTCTTTGATGAAACCGACACTGAAGGTAATATTCTCAAGCCCCAAAATCCATAAATTTAATATTTAATTTCAATTAATTATGTAAATAACCTTTTTTAATTTATTGTTTTATTAATTTTGTAAATTGTTAATTTCTTTTATTAATTCCATTTTGTTGATTAATTGTTAAATGTGTTAATTTGTTAACCCTTTTTATTAATTTGTTAATTAATTCATTATATTATTTAACAAATTAATTGATTTATTTTGTTAATTTGTTAATTATTTACTTATTAATTAATTGTTCTAATTTATTATGTGGTTTGTTTGTTAATTGTTTAACATATTTATTAATTTGGTGTTTTTATTTAATTTCTTTTATACTTTAAATAATATTATTCATATATGTTTTATATGAATTTTGGTTTTTTTTTTAAGATTTACTTGTGGTTTTAGGAGTAAAATTGGTATTTTATTTATTCCATGCGTCAGGTCTTTTGGTGACGTTAGCTTTCAACTGTCGCTAAAAGAATTCTTTCTTCTTTGTTGTTTTATTGGTTACCTTTAGCGACACATAATTCCTGTCACTAAAAGCCTTTTGACCCCTTCCCCCTTGCGCGCTGCTCCTTTCACATTCCTACCCTTTTTTGTCCTTTTGTCTGTATATTTTTATAAATATGTAATATATATGCAATTTATTTTAGTACAATATTAATTGTTCGTATATAAATAAAATTGGTTCAATTTCATCTTTATCGTAAAATTCCATTAACTTTTTCCAATATTCCATCCATATCAATATAACATGGCATTAAGTGACATAGACAATGAATGCCATAGATGGGATGGGTAATATTATCACTATACTTTCAAAAATGTCATAAAAGTGCAATGTTGCCTCATACTAACATATTAATGTAATTTGACCTCTACCGTCAAATCTTGTTAGTGTAGCTGTACTTTTCCGTCAGAATTAATCTGACACTGCAGTGTAGACATATATAGAAGACATGTGCTAGTAATCGGGGTTTTTTTTATTAATTATCTATTTGAATTTAATTTAAAAGTTGAAAAATTATAATTTTATTAAAGAATGGTAGCAACAATGGATTTGTACTGTAGTAGGCATATTCAATAAACCGCTTTATATTTGGATGACTTTTGCTAATTAAAAAATATGAGAAAAATACTTACTGCTTATGAAATTTGTTGTGAAGATATGAAGATTTCTTTTTGTGTTTAGGATAGTCAAACTAAAAATTTAAGAAATATCAAAAGAATTAATTAATGTTATATTGAAAGATCCTAAAAATTCTAGTTTTATGAATAGTACTATACTTTTTTGGGCCATTAATAGTGCAATTTGGTATGAATGATTCTATCCAGGACTGTAATGCATTTTTTTAGTATCAAAAAGTACAATTCATAAAGAATCCAATGATGAAATTTGAAGTGATATTAAGGTCAAATAGAGCCTTAAAATTTTTTTAAAAAAATAAGTGATGGGTTTAGCGTGAATAATGCATGTTTTAACCTGAGATTGAGAACAAAGTCAACTTTGACCTGAAACCTCCGAAAAATTTATCCAACCATTGGAATTCATAATATATGATAAAATGCTAATTATAAGGTAGAAAAGTGAAAAAAAAATTAATTTAGTCAGAAAAGTGAATTTTTGGATTTACATATTTATCACCAGACCGAAAAATTTACCAAAACAAGGTAGTTTTAACCCAAAAATATTTTCCACACATCAAAGGATAATTTAGTTCATATTTAGTAGATATTTTGGTGGAAAAAAAACAAATATATTTAAATGAAATAAAAAGAAAAAAAATAAGGACATGTGTTTATTTGTACATATGTATACAAATGTATACATATGTATACCATTGGATTAAATAGTGCAAAAAGCCATCTTAGCCATTCATTTATACATATGTATACAAATGAGAATACTACAAAAAAAAATTGATTTTACTGACGGAATCAAATCCATTGCTAAAAGTTACTATATTATCGAAGTTTTAGCGACATAATTCTACAGTTGTCAGTAAAAAAAAAGATGATGGAAAATGACAACATTTTTACTGATGGAATTAAAAATTCGTCTGTAGAAATGGCAAAAAATGTTAGTGTCTATTTATAGCTACGATTTTGGTGACAGATTTATACTTCGGAAGAAAATTTCTCATTTAAGTTATATAGCGACAAAATTTCCCATCGGTAATTATAGCTATTTATGTTTAGTTATTTAGCGACAAATGTTGCAACGATTTTTTTCATTCAGTTGGAAAATAAAGGCGGATTTCTTTGTGCCGCTTTTAGTGATGAAAATAATGAGGCAACTGATTTATAAGTTATTGCTACGAATGTGTTCTGTCGGTATTATTTATTATTAAAAATAAATGTTTAAAATTTATTTTTTAATTGAATAATAATAAATTATTTTAGATAAAACCAATGACCAATACTAACTTTGTGCAAACCTTAAAGGGGAGATTTTTCACTGCCCTATCCCGCTTCTCCCCTCACCTTGACGATGACCTAATCCCCACAACCAATTCAACCCCACTTTCTTCCATCACCACTATGGCAAGCATCAATCTCCCTCTCTATCCTTCAACCTTTCTATCTACCTCCCTCGATGTAGTTCTATCTCTATATAAATAATCTTTTCTGCTTTCCCTTCCTTTACTCAGTCATTTGTTATCTAAAGCTCTTTGCTATTCAATTCAAAGCTACAAATAAAAAGCCAAAGCTTTTACACTACAAAAAAACTGTAAATTAGCGACGGACAATTCCGTCGCTAATGTAAATTAGCGACGCTGCGACGAATAGTCGCTAAAAGGCTAATCGCGAATATATTAGCGACGGATTTCAAAATCAGTCGCTGATTTAAATTTCGTCGCTAATTTTTTTTTTCATCGCTAAATTATATTTCTAATTAGTCGTTGAATTATAATAATAATACTTAGCGACTACATTTTTCGTCGCCAAATAAATTCTTAAATTAGTCGAGACAAATATAATAATAATTTTTTAGCGACAAATTTTTCGTCACTAAACTATCGCTAATAAATATTCATAAAATGCAAATAAATTGAAAATTAACTACGCAAAATAACATCAAATTTCATCGCGATTCATTTATAATATTTTATTATTATTATTATTATTATTATTATAACATTCAAAATTTAATTTATATAAATAAAATTTCTCAAATATTATTAATTTAAAAAATATAATATCATAAAAGTAAATTATATTGTGCAATACTTTACAAATAATTAGAAAAAAAAATCAAACTAAATAATACTACTAACAAATTTTTATACAATATGGTACAAAAAAAAAGAAAGAACTTCGCAGTCCTTCCAGTGTTCACTATATTCCTCACAGTCCTCATCACAATGGCTGCAGTCGGCCATCCAATCCTGATGTTGGCTCATCCATGAATACTAAAGATTGATTGGCAACCAATTCAACAGCAATTGTTAATCTTTTTCTTTGTTCTGTTGATAGTCCATTTGCTCCAGGTAGACCAATTAATGCCCCACCTAAAGGAGTAAACTCCACTAGTTCCATCACCTCTTCAACAAATGCCTAAATGTTTCAAACCCTCTTAAAGTTAAAATATATGTAACCAATGGTAAAGAGTAGGAAAATAAGTATAAATTACCTGTTGTGTCTCCATGTCAACTTCTAATGATAACCGCAACCATGTAGAGAAAAGAAGTGACTCGAGAACAGTTAAGCAAGGAGAGTGAACATCATTTTGTTCACAATAACCAGAAATTCTTGCAAAAGTTTCTTGCTTTTTGGGATAACCAGATATATGTATGCTCCCTTCTATGACCCTTCCGGTTTTCCTACCATTTAAAACATCTATGAGGGTGGTTTTGCCAGCACCACTAACTCAACCCAATGCTGTAAGGACACCGGGTCTAAATGATCCAACAACATTAACCAACAACTGCAATTTGTCTTCGACAACTCCTTGCTTCAACTCCTAGAAACATAGTAGAATAAGGTATTTGTACTACAAATGTTTACAAAAGATAATGCAGACAAGAACGTAGCCATGCCATACTCACCACAGGTACATCCATTTAACATTACTCACCTAAAAGAGATTATTCATAATTATGGTCCCATCTCCAACATTGGCCTGAACAATATTCAAGAATGTAGTACGATTCAACCGTAGTAATTGGCTCAGTCTTTTGGTACGCACAGTAAAAATTTGTGGCCTATAACAAAGCACCCCAATCTCACCACAAAGATCACCAGTTTTTGCCTGTCCAACAACCTGCAACCATTCATCAGAGATTCAGTACAAATGCATTATAACGTAAAGGTCTCGATGCATAGTGAATTTCAACAGCTAATACTTGCCTGTTCAGCTTCATTTTTGTAAACCAAAAGATCTTGCAAGAAACTCAGATATTACAAGACAGAATTTGAAAATTTCACTAAGTAGAAATGTCAAGCAAAGATAATGGTAACTAAGAGGATGAAGTTGGATGAAGTTAAAATAAAATTTTTTAATAATTTAAAATTTGCTCAAAATTTTAACAAAATAAAAATAAATTATAAATTTTTCATAATCATTTTAAATGAAATAATAAACTTTATATTATTATTATATAAATATATATATTTATTATTTTTCATAATATGACTATATAATACTTATAACAATTACTTTATTATTATTATTATTAAAATATAATTTTTTTAAATAAATAAGTTTATATTTGGGGATAATTGATAAAGAAATCAATAGAATTCTTAATAATTTAATATTTAATTTAAATTTTATAAAATAAAGATTAATTACAATTTTTTTATTATTATTTTGAATGAAATAATAAATTTTATATTACTATTTTATAAATATTTATTTTTTTAATCTTGAACACGCAAATATATAATAATCATAATAATTAGTTTATTATTATTAAAAATATAAGTTTTCTAAATAAATAACTTTAGATTTTGGTATAATTGATAAAAAATTATTATCAACTTATAAAATAATTTCTAATTTTCTGTTACAAAATAAAATATTAATTTCATATGGTCTATATTAAAATTACTTAAAACTATACATAAATCATGTGAGTGAAACTAAAAAAAAATTATTTCCTAATTTATTTGGGACAGATTAGCGACTAAATCTTTCGTCGCTAATTGTATTACTGTAACAAATTACTATTAGCGACAGATAATTGCCGTCGCTAAACCGTCGCAAAAAAAAGGCGCTATATTTTCCCTTTAAAATTAGCGACTAAAATTTCCGTCGCTAAATTTTCTGGAACTAATTTATGAATAAAAAATTATAAAATTTAGCAACGAAAATATTCGTCGCTAATTCCGTCGCAAAAAATGGCGCGTATGCTTCCCGCCAATAATTAGTGATTGCTTATTCATCCGTCGCTATTTCGTTGCAAAAAATAGAAAATATCCTCCCCACGACGGAATTGTAAAACAGTCGCGAATCCATCGCTAAATTTAGTCGCTAATTGGCAATTTTTTTGTAGTGATAGGCCCAGAGAGCATCCTTCAATTTTGAACTCTAGTCCTTCTTGGTTGGATTCATTGTCTTCTCCAAAATAGACTTGATTTCTCTATTAGAAAATTTAGCTTGGTCATTGGTTTGGGGGTGATAGGCAATTGATAAGTGATGGGTGACACCATATTTCTTTAGCAAAACCTCCATGATTTTATTACAAAAATATTTTCTTTTGTCACTTATAAGTATTCTTGGTGTACCAAACCTGTAAAAGATATTGTTCTTGACAAAATTCACAACAAGTATAGCATCGTTAGTCCTTGTGGCGTTTGCCTGAACCCATTTAGAAATGTAATTTAGTGCAAGTAAAATATAAGAATTTCCAAAAGAACACAAAAAAGGACCCATGAAATCAATACTCCACATGTCAAATATTTCACAAGCTAATATAGACGTGAATGGCAGTTGATAGCTTTGTCCTAAGTTACCTATTCTTTGACAACTTTCATAGGGCTTACAGAATAAATAAGCATCACGAAATAAGTTAAGCCAAAACAAACCACGCTTCAATACTTTGCGGACTATTCTCTTTGGACTAAAGTGACCTCCACACACCTCTAAGTGATTGAATTACAGTATGGACTGCACTTCATCTTCTGGAACATAATGTCTAATAATTTGGTCAGAGCAATACTTCCATAAATATGGTTCATCCTAGGTGAGTATTTGACATCTCTCTTCAATTTATCCTTCTCAAATTGGGATAATTCATCAGGGACAACACCTGTGACCAAGAAATTCACTATATCAGCATACCAAGGATTGATTATATTTATAGCAAATAAATGTTCATTTAGGAATTCATCATTTAGAGGCAATGCATCTTCATTTAATTGTAGGCAACTGAGGTGATCTTCCACTGAATTTTCAGATCCCTTTTTATCTCTAATCTTAATAT
Organism: Excoecaria agallocha; assembly: GCA_037975025.1. Classification (NCBI taxonomy): domain Eukaryota; kingdom Viridiplantae; phylum Streptophyta; class Magnoliopsida; order Malpighiales; family Euphorbiaceae; genus Excoecaria; species Excoecaria agallocha. Next base: position 131,915 of record JBBPFJ010000344.1, on the reverse strand, counting down.
CAAATTCTTGCAGTAAGAGAATCCATAGAATTAAGCATGGTTTTGCTTCCTTTTTCTTTAGCAAGTATCGTAGTGCTGCATTTTTAGAAAAAACAATCACTTTAGTATCTAAAAAATATTGACGGCTTTTTTTAATGGAAAAATAACTGCTAAAAGTTCTTTCCCCATTGTAAAATAATTGCTTTAGGTACTATCCAACATTGTTGAAGCATAGTAAATCACATGCAGATTTTTTTCAATTTTTTGATCGAGAATAGACCTACAGCATGATTACTGGCATCACACATAATTTCAAATGAAACATTCCAGTTAGGTGGCTGGATTATGGGTACGTGCAGTGGCAAGGCCACTTGAAGAGGAAGGGGGCAATTGGCCCCCTTGATTTTTGAAAATTTTTTAATTATATATATATATATATATATATATATATATATATATATATATATATATTAGACAGACAATTTTACCCCCTTAAAATTTTGTTTTTACCCCTCTCTTTTTAACTTATTTCTTAAGTTTTTTTATCAATGAAACCTTTTATCTTCCCACTTTTATTGAAACAAAAATACAAAACTCTATTCTTATTTGAATTTTTAAAGAAAAAATCAAATAAATTTGAGAAGAAACTAAGAGTACAATAAAGATTTATCTTTAATTAAAAGTTAGTAATTTAATTTTGCAATTTTTTTACTTTTACATCTCTTTGTTTTTTGTATTATAAAGAACGTATATGAAATTTTAGACAAATGCTAAAATAGGTTCATTTGTTTTTATTATCAACGTTATCATATCCATTTCTTAAGGTAAATTAAGTATTTATACTAGCAAAACTAAAGAAAAAGAAATATATATAAGACAAATTGAAACTTGTGAAATACAAAACTGAAATTAAGAGAAAAAATGTGTTGTATTTTTTTTGTATAATTAAGGATTTATGCAATAAAACAAAAATAAAAATCATTTTATATTTTTAAACCCTAAACTAGCCGCCGCTTCTACTCCAGCTAATATTTGGGGACATTTAGGCTTTAATTTAGGAGACTAAAGGTAGTATTTTTAGGATCTTAAAATTATAATAGATATTTTATTTTATTTTTTCATGTTTGAATAGGATTCTTTTTCTTTTCATATATATATATATATATATATATATATATATATATATATATATATATATATATATATATATATCAAATATAATTTATATTTTATTATATTTGAATTGCAAAGATTTTAATATCTTAAAAATTGAAACATATTGATGATTACAGTTGATTAATTTTAACTCGCAAATCTCTATTCTAATTGGTTTTTTTGTCCTATATGAAAATGATACGATTGATCTAATAATTCTAAGTTAATGAGATTTCATAGTGTTGGCAAAAAAAAAATAAAATAAAAAAATCAAGTAGGAGGCATGAGTTTCAAATAGGGGTGTACACAGATTTGGATATTTTCGTACCGAACCAAAATACAAGAGAAAAATATTCAGAACCAAACTGTACCATTGACTTTTTAACTAAAACCGAATCGAACTGAACTGTACCATTGACTTTATTTGGAATAAATCTAGATATTTTATCTAAAACTGAATCGAGAACCGTATTGAACTGTACCGAACTATTTTGGAACCTAATTGTAATGAAAGAACTGATATTTATTAATTATTATATATAATACTAATAATTTATATATAAATATTATTTATAATAGCTATTTTATATGTACTATATAATTTAACTTCGTAATTATTTGCATTATATATTTTAATGCAGGAAAGTAAAATAATAATTAGTTAATAAATTAAATTAAATATTTTAATTATTAATAAGTTAAATTTAATTATTATAATAATTATTATATCTATATGTTTTTAATTTAATTTACCTTTAATTTTACTCAACTACTGCTTAATTTTTCTTTTTATACAAATATTAATATAGATATGTAAGCTAAACAATTTATCATATAAGTATTTTATAAATTAATTTCATTTATTTTTAATGTCACTCAACTAGTAGTCATTTATTTTTGGTACAATAACTATGAGTATATAAATTAAAAATGTAATTGTATACAATTAATATTTATAATGAAATTTTACCAATTAATGTAAATATATGAGTATATAGTTATCTTTCCAATAATTTCATTTACTTTTAGCATCACTCAACTATTACTCATTTATTTTTTGCACAATAGTTATATGAGTAATCAAGTATGTAAATTAATAATGCAATTATATACAATTATTATATATAATAAAATTTATCAATTCATATAGTTATATAAGTATATAATAATCATACTAATTAATTTATTTTATTTTTAGTATCAATCAACTAATATTCATATATTTTTGCCACAATACCTATATGAGTATGCGAATTAATAATATAATTATATATACCAAAATTTTAACCAATTGATATAATCATAGGAGTATATAAACATTTTATCAATTAATTTTATTTACTTTTTGTGCCAAGATGAATGTCAATCTTTTTATAGCTGTGATTTTCGATCCTAAATTTAAAATGAAATTTCTAATTTCAAAGTATACAATTTTTTATGGTGAGCTTGAATCGGAAAACTTAGTTTCTAAAGTATAGCTATTTTGAATGGATTGATAGAAGAACATAAAAAAAATAGAATAAGTTAAGACTGATAAAATTGTAGACCCACCACTAAATTCTGATGAAATTAATGATGTTCTTGATGTATGGTTTGTGGAAAATGAGAATAAGGAGCAAGTTGTGTCTCAAGAAAATTTGGATGCTTATTTGACTAATAAATTAGTAAAAAAAATTATTCTGATTTTGATATTTTAAGTTGCTGGAAGATAAATGAGCCAAATTATACAATTTTGGCTAAGGTTGCTAGAGATGTCTTAACTGTTTAGTGCTCGACTGTAACTTCTGAATTAACTTTTAGTACTGGAGGAAGAACTTTAAACAAATTTAGAAGTTTTGTTTAACTCCGATTACAGCCGAGATTCTTATTTGTTATCAAAATTGGTTAAGATCGGCTACACTTTTGTTTTTAGAGGCATCAACCACAAAAATTTGAAAAGTTTGAATCAGATAATTATTATATTTGCATGAATTTTTAAATTTTTTATTTAATGTTTATGTTTTTTGTGATCTAATTATTTAAAATCCATGTTATTTTTTTAGATACTACTCAAGATTCTGAAATCAGTGTCAACATAATATAAAGGAAAACTATTGAGTGTCAATTTTTAATTAATATATTTTGATTTAAACTTTAATTATATATATTGAGATATTTTAATTTTTTTGTATTTATTATTTATGAATTTATTTTGTAAAATTTTAAAAATATTGAATTATTTGAAATACCAGATTTTATAATAATATATTGTTTTGTATCGAAAAAACCGAAAAACCGTACCGAATTTTTATAAAACTGTATTGAATTGTCCCAAATTTTCAAAACATTTATAATACTTAAATTTTAAAATATCTGAAATTTCAAGACAAGACAATACGAAAATATGTAAATTTTTGAATTGTACCGTACCGTGTACACTCCTAGTTTCAAATAACATCTTTATTTCAAAACTTCGATAAATATTCTTCTAGTTAGGAAAAGTAAATTACAACACAAGAATTGCCTAAATGGACGTAGGATAAGAAGTAAGGCTTGGAGGAACTAGTATGCCTACTGTCCCTTCCAACATTAACAAAACCTTTTTTATTGGAGGGCGAAGTGAAGGTTCATCAAGTGTACACCAAAGCCCTGCCTTAATCATTCTTTCCATTTGTCTTCCGTCCACCTTTTCTTCCCCAATTAATTTTTGTATTCCTTCACTCATGAAATAATTGTATACCCATTTTGTAAGAATACATTCATCCTCTGGTACACTGTCATTCTTCACATTCTTTCGACAACCTGCAATCTCCAACAAAACAACCCCAAAACTATAAACATCCACTTTGACTGTCACTGGCATATTCCTATGCCATTTTGGTGCAACATATCCCTTTGTTCCTCTAATTCCTGTAATGGTTTTGGTTTGCTCTTGCTTCAATAGCTTTGCCAATCCGTAATCCAAAATTTTTGGACATCTGAACTCATCCATTAGTATGTTTTTTGATTTTATGTCACAATAGATGATTTGCGTCTCACACTCATCATGAAGATAAAGGATACCCTTTGCTATGTTTCGAGCGATTTCAACTCTTTCATTAAAGCAAGGTCTTCTTTTAGGAGAAAACAATACATTAGCAAGAGAACCATTGCTCATGAACTAGTATACCAAAAGCCTACACAACAAAAAAATTGTCAATTAGCGACTAAAATTAGCGACAGCTTTATTTTCATTGCAACTTTTACGACGGATTCGCGACTGTTTTACAATTCCGTCGTGGGGAGGATATTTTCTATTTTTTGACGAAATAGCGAAGGAATGAATAAACAGTCACTAATTATTGGCGAAAAGTGTACGTGCCAGTTTTTGCGACGAAATTAGCGACAAATATTTTCGTCGCTAAATTTTATAATTTTTTATTCATAAAATTAGTTCCAGAAAATTTAGCGACGAACATTTTAATCGCTAAATTTGGAGGGAAAATATAGCGTTCTTTTTTGCTACGAAAATTTTTTGTCGCTAATGGTAATTTGTTACAGTAATATAATTAGCGACGAAAAATTTTCGTCGCTAATCCATCGCAAATAAATTAAAATTTTCATATGATTTTTGTATAGTTTCAAGTAATTTTAATATAGACCATATGAAATGAATATTTTATTCTGTAACAGAAAATTATAAATTATTTTATAAGTTGATAATAATTTTTATTAATTATACCAAAATCTAAAGTTATTTAATTAAAAAATTTATATTTTATAATAATAATAATAATAATAATAATAATAATAATAATAATAATAAACTAATTGTTATGATTATTATATATTTGCATGTTCAAGATTAATAAAAATAAATATTTATAAAATAGTAATATAAATTTATTATTTCATTTAAAATAATAATAAAAAAATTTGTAATTAATTTTTATTTTATAAAATTTAAATCAAATATTAAATTATTAGGAATTATATTGATTTGTTTATCAATTATCCCCAAATATAAACTTATTTATTTAAAATATAAACTTTAATAATTATTATATAGTCATATTATGAAAAATAATAAATATAAATATTTATATAATAATAATAAAGTTTATTATTTCATTTAAAATGATTATAAAAAATTTATAATTTATTTTTATTTTGTTAAAATTTTGAGCAAATTTTAAATTATTAAAAAATTTTAGTAATATATATTTACAAAATTATCCTTGAATACAAGGATAAAATGATGAAATTTGGTAGGGGCATTTTAGTAATTTCAAAAATTTACCATACATTTTTAACTTTAACTTTTTATATATTATATTCATGTAATTTCAAAGTTGAGGTTATATATACAGTTTGTTAATATATATATATATAGTTTGTTAATATTGTATAAGATTAATTTAAAATAACCGTATAATCAACTAAATTTAAAAATTTTGAAAAAATATACAATCATTTTATACATAAAAAAAGTTACAAGTTAACTCTTTTTTTATTTATATTTTGGTGGTTTTCGGTCATTTCAAATGACTTCGTAGGAGATTAATAAAATATATTTTGGTACCATCTAAATTAGACATCTAACTTGAGTGATCTAAAAGATACATAAATTTAATGTCAACTTTTAAAAGTATATAAATATAACATAAAAAAACATTAAAATTTAGGACCACATAATATGTTTTTCCTAAGAAAAAATATGTATAAAATATTTAGAATGATCAAGTAGTCCTGAGGAGCTTAGACCCCTGTTGTCCTGAGCTATCAGCTCTTTAACACATAAAGGTGGAGTTCCAAACCAAGTATAGTGTTCGTTGGAGGCAACTCCAGATTTGATCAAGGTATCTGCCACTGTGTTTGACTGCCTTTTGATGTGTAAAAACTGCACTTGTCAGTTTCGATTGACCAGCTCATCAATGTCAAAAACTAGGTCAGAAAAATGGTGATGGTCCTCCATCCTGTTTGTTAAACAATTGACTACCTCCGAGCTATTTTTGATTTCTAAATCATTCCATGTAAAATTTAATAAAATTTTGTTTCTTTACATTTTTAATAATAGTGGATATATATTAATTATAAAAGTAATTTTTATGGTTAGTATGTATTTATTATGTGTACATATTCTATTTATGGGTATAAATAAAAAACTTTATATAAATTATTTTACAAAATTATCCCCTATTTAATAGATATTATACTTATGAAATTGGGGGTATTTTTGTCGTTTAATAAACCTTAACTACCCCTTTTCTTTTTGGCCCTTTCTTCTTATGATAGAAGAAAAAAGAAAAGTGAGGTAAAGAGATGAGAGCTTCGGGTTCTCTTTCACCCGAACACTTGTGCTTGAGATATCAGGCTCCTCCAGCTTTCGACGACGACACGAGCAGCACCTACAAGACCTTAAGAGCGAGGCGATCATCCCAATGTCTTTTATTCCTCCCCACTCGTCGGCAACGGGTAGATCGAAAAAGGGGTAAACCGACTGCTCCCGCATGGATTTCGACCAGACCATGATGCATTGGAGCGCGTGAATGCTCCCAAGTGATCACCGACGGCCCCAACTTCAGTTAGGCAGGGGTGGTGCATCTCTGGCAACTTTGTTTCCTCCAATGAGAACTGTCTACCGCTGTTGATTTTCATTGCTTTGGAAGGAGATTCATTTATCTGCTCTCCTAATGCTTGGTAGGTACTCATTTAAAAAAAGTTATTTCTTTCTTTCCTTGAATTTTTTTGTTTTCTTAATTTGTGTCTGGTTAATGTTGTTCTTATTTTTTGAATTGGATATTCGGGGGAGCTCGTAAAGTCACGATCTTTAAACTGGGTTTTTCTTAGAAATATTTTAGTATGCTTGATTTTTGAGGGGATTAGATCTGAGGGATAACAAGGAGCTGGTTTTTCATGTTTGTTTCCTTTTCAGTTCAGAGGAAAGAAAATGAGCTAAGATGTTTAATTAGGTGTAATTAGGTTCCTAACTTATTTGATTTATTTATTTAGCTAGTAGTGGTAAGTTGTAGCTAATTAATTTATTTATAAATATTGACTAAGAATGGTAAGTTATAAACTTATAGTCCCTTCAT
>JBBPFJ010000344.1:101783-124528 GCA_037975025.1 Excoecaria agallocha | reverse complement strand
ATATTAGCGACAAAATATTTCGTCGCTAAATTAGCGACTGGCCTTTTATCGACTGTTCGTCGCAGCATCGCTAATTTACATTAGCGACGGAAAACATTCCGTCGCTAATTTGCAGTTTTTTTGTAGTGTATTTGGAAGTTTTTAAGGCTTCCTTCTGACTCTCCTTTTCAAGTTTACAGTTTTTGCTAAAATCTACCAACCAACCCAATAGAAAGAGTCGGATGAGGCTTATAAAAGGTGGAGTGTATGGTCGTACCATGGGCATGCACAGTTGTACACTCTGGCAGTGCCCCACTTGCCTACTTGCCTTATAGGGAAGCCCACCACCATTTGAGTGTACGGCTGTGCCATGGGTTTGCACGGCTGTACACTCCAAAAGGTGGCCAACTTGCCTGAAAAGGCAAGATTCTTTGGAGTGCACAGCTGTACACTCCTTCATGTAAGGCCATGCATTCCAAAAAAGACAAAAAATTCTATTTTAAGACCAAATGATAAATATTCTTCAACCGCACGGGCGTATAGGCCATAAATGCACAACTTGTAAGGCTTTTACATGCTCCTAACTCAAATTTCAAATTCCCAACTAAGGGTATATTCATCACTTACCCGCCTTGAGCCAATCAGCTGCATAGGCCAAGCTCCGATAATATTTTTAAAAGGCTTTCCAGGAAAATAATTTCAATACCATTAAAAGTCCATTACGCTCGATTCGTTGTCTTTAAATGAGCAGTTTCCCTCATCAGGTAACCCTGACAAAGGCCTCCTTATGACCCAGTGCTTACAGGCACCTTTTCACCAAATCAGTTAATGCATATTCTTCTTTTTGGCTTTTCTATATAAAGTGCATCATAAGGTATCATCTTTTCACTTTTTGTCTTTTTGAAATACTTACCTTCTCTCTCAGATCTCAAAACCACAACAATGGTGAGAACTAAAACCCTACTCACAAGAAACCATTCCCCAAACCAAAGAACAAGGAAACCCTTCTTTACTGAAAGAAAAATTGACATCAGTGCTGAAAGTTAAAAAATTTTGAGATTTTCTCATACCCAACTTGGTGGATTGGGAAGAACTCAAGGCAACAAACACACAAGTAGCTGTTTGGTTAGAGCGACTCAATTGGAAAGGTATTTTAACTTATGAGTCAGATATCTATCCTTCTATTTTTAAAGAATTTTATGGGTCTAGGAAAATCTTTGATGATGAGTCTTTTACTGTGAAAATAGGAGATATATAGTTACAAAATCCTTACACCAAGAACCATAGCCATAGTCTTTAATTTGAAAAATGAGGGGTTTAGGATGACTAAGGGAACTAAAATTAGAGAAATATGTAGATTAAATAAAATAGAATTCTTGAGTGAAATGGTAGATATGAAAGAATACAAGAGAAAAGATAAATCACCACCCTCAACCATTATGAAACTTGAGTTCGAATCTTGTATAAATTTATTGTGGAAATATTCGTTCCTAGGGTAGTGCGGACCATGTGACTGACACTGACTTAGTCATCATGTGGCATATCTTTAGAGGTATTAGATAAATCTTCCTTATCTTATATTTCATCAAATTATGAATGCTAAATAAAAACAGAGACTGCCTTTTGCTATGATACTCTCTACCATTTTTAAGTATTGGAACTTGTCACTTGATTATGTTGATTGTGAACATTTTAATAAAAAGCTAAGAATTGGAAAGGATTTCTATAAAATGTTTGAGTTAAGGTTGCAAAGATCAGGAAAAAGACCTTCATCTACTGGAATGGATAGGAAAATTGTTAGTAAAAAAATCAAGTTAGATGTTACAACAAAGGAATTGATTCGTAGTCTAAGGAAAATGTTAATAATCCATCAGCCTTGAAAGAAAAGTTGAAAGTTGTTGATGAAGAGTCTAGTAAGGATGAAGAAATATCTGGCAATGAATCTACCACCGAAAATTTAGAGAAAATAGAGGAAGAAGACAAAGAAGAAAAAGGAGAAACTACTGAGAGTGATGATATAGGGAATGGAGGTTGAATCAGAGAAACTTGCAGAGAAGGTTAGGATAGGGACTGAGGAAATTAGGATAGAACCAGAAGAAGTCACAAGAGACAGTAGCTCCAACATCATCCAATCCAAATGTTGATTGCAAACGGAATCCTTACCTTGGCTGAAACTTTGGAGCATTTTGGATTTATACTCAACACTGGGGGGAGCTTACAAAGTGTACTGAAGATATGTTTGCCAAAACAAAGTATGGGACTCCTTATTATAAGTCCATTCCTGATCTTTCACCTTCAACAACACCAACTCCTACTCCTAAACCCACTCCAATATGTTCATCGATCTATGAGGTTGATTGCCAGCTACAAATTCAAACCCACACCTAAACCAGGAGAGATCAGAAGCAGCTCACATCTTGAAGATATTGAGTGATATTTTGCAACAATTTCATGCTCTCAAACTTTTTTAGCTTGCTTTTATTTTTTGAACTACATTGCTTAATTTTAGTTTGGCTAGATGTTTATATTAGTTAGAAATTTTCTTTATACCCTATTTTACAGCTTCTGTTTCTCACTTTTTGTTGATGACAAAAAGGGAGAGATATACATAGATGGGGCGTACTAAGTATATGGATGGATGAGTAGATAAATATGCTGGTATAATTGTTTCTGTGTGTGCGTATGGATGGGTAAGTACTGTGTGCAAGCATGCAAATTTTTTCTTGCATAAATGATTGATATTGCAGGGTTTTTTTTTGAGAGCACACATTCAGGGGGAGCTATGTAGTATGTTTAGTCATCATCAAAAAAGGAGAGAATGTTGGCTCAAGGCCCATATTATATTTTGATGATAAGCAAACAAATCTAACATCGTTGGGCTTTTTAAAGTTACATTTGTAAATCCATAAAAGAAACTGGTTTGCTTCATGTTCTATCAACATTAGAATAGGATGAGGATCTTGCTTTACTCTTATTAGAAAATAATCGGACCCGATTGTTTAAAATAGATTTGAAGACCGAATTCTCTTTGGAAAATTATATACAATTATTTCTGAGAATTCACACACACACATTCATTATTTACTTATATTCTCATTTCATTTAAATTATTTTCATTCCTAAAAAAAAATTGATTTATGCTTAATAAGGAAAGAATTATATTTTCAACTATCAAAATATCTTTTTAAAGAAACATCTTTCCTGGAAAAATATTTTTAGGCGATTACTTGATTTATGGAAAGCCTAAAATCGGTCTTTAAACAAGGAAACGAATTTCAAATTGTGTTTACACCTAATAGCTATGAAATTCTCTCTTATATATATTGTTGTTTTTCAAAGTGTAAAATATGAGTGAAACACTTTAATTTTTGAACATTATTTTGCCTGTAAATTTCACTTCATCATAGGCATCATTCACATATCCTTAAGATGATTATAGTTTATACTTGTAATCATTTTTTAGTGAGATTTATCAACCATGTTGAGATATATTGTGAGGTTAGGTTGCTAGGGCCTAGGAAAATAAATTAGCAAGTGTTTAGGTTTTTTTACTTGGGGAAAAAAAACTAAGTGTTTAGATCCTTTTACTTGTAAAAAATGGTTAAGCATTTTATAATTTTTTACTTGGGAGAAAAACTTGGATAGCTATATATCATTGTAATAAGCTTTTGACTCTTGCTCGCTAAATAGAGTCACCCTAGAAAGAGAGAAACTCTTAAGACGAATTATCTTAAGGAGAGAATGTAGGCATAAGGTCGAACCTCTATAAATCGCTATCTCAATATCTCTATCCCCCTCTCTTTTTATTTTTCATTCGCATGATTTGTTCATTGCAAAAATAATTTCAGCTATCCATCATAATAAGTAGTACATATAATAAAATGATATCTATTGCTCAATGAAATTTATATATGACATGTCATTTTTAATTTAGAATGATCAACATATATTAAGATAATGCTTTTTGTTAAATTGAGTAATTTCTATATTTATTATCAAGATCTTTAATTTGTTCCGCCAGTATTTAATTTTATTAAAATACTCTATTCCATCATAATAAGTAGTACATATATCTATTGCTTTGTTCATTGCAAAAATAATTTCGGCTATCCATCATAATAAGTAGTACATATAATAAAATGATATCTATTGCTCAATGAAATTTATATATGACATCATTTTTAATTAGAATGATCAACATATATTAAGATACATGCTTTTTGTTAAATTGAGTAATTTCTATATTTATTATCAAGATCTTTAATTTGTTCCACCAGTATTTAATTTTATTAAAATACTCTATATATATATATAATTTTGTTATGCTTATAAGAAAATTCGTGCAATTAATCTAGTGTAAGAGGATAAAATAATTTTATATTTAATTATAAGAAAATCAAATTTTATTTCAACTTATAAATCAATTAGTTTAAACTATTTTTAGAAAGCATACAATAAACCGTAGGAATTTATTTGCAATATTCTTCTAAGAGAAGATAAATATCATATTTTCTCCACTAACGATTTGCCGCCAGACCCATAATATTCCTTTTTGTTTTAGGCCATGAAGTTCTAGCTGGATTCTCATCATTCAGAACAGATGCAGAGAAGAAATAACAATTTCAATATAATATAACCAAAAACCATAATTCTTTTAAGATTTTCAAGGTAACAGATCATTCATAATTACAAGAGGAAATCATAGAACAAATTCCTGGCTCTAAATCAATACATGCGGATTGACCTAATTAGCAGAAACAGAAATGGTGTGCATGTTAACGAACACATCCTTCATATACAAACCAAAAAGCAACCCAAACGCAACAAACTCAAGACTTGATGCTATTAATATGCTTTCCTACTTCTGTCAGTAGATACTACTAACCACATCCTGCAGCTTCCTCAAGCTTGTTATTGTTGAGTTACCTAGAGAAATGGAGCAATTGAGTCAACTCAAGCTATTAGATTTAAGCCATTGCTATAAACTCAAAGTTATACCTTCAAATATCTTATCAAAACTCTGTTCTTTAGACGAACTTTATATGGATCAATATAGCTTTGTCGGGTGGGACATGGAAGGGAATGCAAGCTTGATGGAGTTAGAAGAATTTTCTCAATTGACAACTTTAGAAATGCAGGTGATTGATCCCAAGAAGATACTATAATAAAATGCATTTGAATTCCATTATATTTTAGTATCATGAAAACATTTAAATCCAAATACACATAATAATTTTATCAAAGTTAGTTCACTGTGATCATGAGATGAATTGAATTAATAGAAAAAAATTTTATGTAACTGTTTTACTCAAGAACTAAGAATTTATTTATTTATTTTTGTAACTGTAATTGAGTAAGTTTATAATAGATTTTGTATTTAAGGAAAATACTTATTTCTCTGTTAACAAGTACAGTGAAAATGCCAAACCGCTGTTAAAAATTGAACTTTACATTTAAAAAATATTGCTCAGTTAAAATATGCAATTATGCAATTTTTTTTTTTTAAATGCCATGTATCAATTGGTGAGAGGATCTCTTTAATAAGAGATCTGTCTTTTCAATTCAATCAATTGCAGTGTATGGAAAACGTCCTGTTAAAATTAAACGTTATATTTTAAAAAATGCCATGTATCAATTGGTGAGAGGGTCTCTTTAATAAGAGACCTGTCTTTTTAATTCAATCAATTGCAGTGTATGGAAAACGTCTTGTCAAAATTGAATGTTACATTTGAAAAATGGTGCTCAGTTAAAATTTGCAAAAAAAAAAAAAAACAATGTATCAATTGGTGAGAGTATCTCTTTAATAAAATCATTAAAGACCTTTTTGTATATTTGATGTACTATTATATCTCTAAATTTATATTTTTATTTCTTTAAATTTTTAAATTAATCATAAAACTGCATACGTTATAATTAACTATTTATTAGTTTAAAAATTTTGAAGCATTACATAGAGCTTATTTCACATTTTATAATTATTTAAAAGTATATTCATAGATATAATATGTATACACAATGACTTAATATTAAGCATAAAAATTATTTTTATAATTTATATCTATCTAATATTATTAAAATTTTAAAAAAACAAAATTTTATTAAATTTTATTGACTTTTTATATAGAATGATTTAGAATTCAATAAAGATAAATTGATTGAAAAAAATAATTGAAAATAATATTATAAAAAAAGTCAATTTTATTAATTTTAAAAATAAATTATACTTGATTAAATATATAGTATAATAAGATTACAAATAAAAAAAATATAATTATAATATAATACGATGCAAGCAAAAAAATAAAATTGAAAAATTTATTTTAATAAATAAAAATATTAAAAAATAATTATTAAATTTTTGTTAGAAGTTTTTAATTATATAATTTTGAAATTAAATGTGAATTTTATCGAAATTGATAAAAGGATTAATTTTTTAAATAATTTCATTGTAAAGAAAAATTATGATACATAACTAGCAAGAATAAATATATATGTAAATTTTTAATTAATATTATAATGCTTGGTAAAATAAATAAATAAAATTATAAATTTATTTAAAAATTTAATTGAAAAAAGATAAATAATATAATATAAAATATTTTTAGCGACTACTTTTGCGACGCATTTCTGTCGCTAAAATTTCACTACAATTACTACATTTCTGTCACTGTTTCTGAAAATTAATTTACAAAATTAAAAATATAGAAACATTTTTAGTGACAAAAACTTCCGTCGCTATATGCGTCGTAAAAAAGAAGCCATCCTTTGCCGTCAAATTTAGTGATTGATTTTAATTTTTCATCGCTAAACTTATGACTAATACATTTTCACGACTGAAATTGAAAATAGTCACTAATCCGTCGTTAATTCACCGTCGCTAATTTTCATTGCTAATTCACTTTTTTTATAGCGATATAAAAACATCTCTACTTTATAAAATTATTATCGAAAGTCATTATAATCAGAATCAATCATAACAACTATCCAAAATCCAAGTTGCTACTCCAGATTAGCATGACTTAGCGAAAGCCACGTAAAATACATACCATGTATCAATCTGACATGTCATTTTAACCACATCATGCCACATGTCAATTTGACATGGCACATATCCTACATGGCATAGTGACATGTCTTCTTAGGTACGAGATAGATTCTGTGTTGAATTGAAGTGTCAAATGAATTTTCAATATGATTTTAGTCAAAATAACTTTTGAAAATAATTTTTTTAAAGTTGATGTTATTTTATATTATGAGATATTTTATCATTACCGGTTCATTATTTTGGATTAAGTCTTTTGAGCATGATTGAAATTATAAGAGTAAACATAAGCTTAATTGAATTTCTAATTAAGGTTACATTATACGTTATTGGGCATTATTCATACTAGTGAAATCAATTCCTTTTTTTTCTTTAACAAGATATTTCCATCCCAGGAGCCTTCAAAAGAAAAGCTAAGAAAGATTGCATATAAAAAAAATTCTGTCAAAGAGTTGTAGGAGACATGAAATTCAAATAAAATCTTTATTTTGAGTACAACATTTAAGTAAAGCTCTAAGCTTGATAATTATAAATAACCTTTAAGTAGGAAAAATAAATTAAAATAAACACAAAAACAAGAATTGCTTAAATGGAAGTAAGATAAGAAGTAGGACTTGGATGAACTGGTATATATCTATTGTCATTGGTTTCATGTCACAATGGTATGATGTGTCTCACACTCTTCATGAAGATAAAGGATACCTTTTGCTATGTTTCGAGCAATTTCAACTCTTTCATTGAAGCAATGTCTACTTTCAGGAGAAAATAATACATTAGCAAGAGAATCATTGCTCATGAACTAGTACACTAAGAGCCTATGAGGGCCTTCATTACAGTAACTAAGTAGTCATACCAAATTCTTATGATGTGTTTTCCCAACTTATTTCATTTCTGTTTGACATTCTCTTTCCCTTTCCTTTAAAATGTTTTCCAACTTCTTTACAGCTATAACTTTTTGACTGTTTTGTATTAGCCCCTTATAAATTGTTCTGAATGATCATCTCCCAATTTCTTCCTTGAATCTCTCAATTGGTTCCTCTAATTCTACATAGCTAAAATATCGAAGACCAACTTCCTCTGCCAATTCCTTGTTAAAGATTCTTTGATATGCCCATCTGTGCCTATACATTAGAATGCCCAAATTTGCGAAAATTAGAAGCCCTAACGTAATAAGTGAACCACTTGCGATTAGGATGCCCTACCCAATCGCTCTCTTCTTCTTTTGTTAAGACACACTTTCTTCTTGATTGATGGAAATGGATCGTCCGACCTTGACCAAAGCTATGTTAAAATGATCAATAACTTTTCTCCCATATCTCAAAGGCAACCTCTGCAATTTACAGTGTCCATCTTTAAAAAATTCAACATCATAGTTACAATCCTTCGTACATACTTGCTCATAATCTTTTTTTAGAGATATTTATTGATATGAGTAGGTATTTGTTGTATAAAATGGCTTGTGGTTTTTGTTTTAAGTACTCTACCCCATATTAAAAGTTTATTGACTTGATTTTGAATTTATAAATAAATGTTAGTGTGAATAGGTTTGAATTGTGTTGGCAGTGGGTTTTGGAAAAATTACCACACGCACGAGCCACCTGGCCTGGTCTAGGCGGGGCTTGTTAATTTACACTTCTTTTTTAGGATAAATTTATTTGGATCTATCTTTTAATCAAAAGAAAAAATGTTTTTATTTCTTTAGATTTTTCCTCAACTGGTTGCTTTATTTTTCTCAATGTACAAAACTTGATTTTAGCCATTTCTCCACCACGATTGGTTGCATAACGGGTTAATTTTTTTATTTTTAAAATATATAATCTTTTTTGGGTGAACTAATATTTTCCTTCATACACTTTTGATGCGAAAATTAAACACCTTCTTCAAACCCTAGCTGCAGTCGTTTTCTAGGTAAAGTGTGTTGTTCCAAACTTTTGCTGTGAGTACACATGTTCGGGGCTAGCTGTGTTAACCTTAGGGAGTGACCGGTTACTAGATTGTACTAAGATCTTGCCGAAAATTCGCTTTCAAGGCAGTGGTTCCTATGGCACAAGTCTTCAATTCAACAAGTTTATTTTGCTATTCTTCTAGTTTTGTTCTACAATTTGAAAGCGAATTTAATCTACCAATATGTTTGATTTTGTTCCCAAGTCCTTGCCTAATCTATGAAAACTTGAACCCCTTGATGGTCTTAACAACACACGTTGGTTTCTGAAATAGTTAATCTTCTTTGAACAGCTTGAAATATATTATATGTTTTTTAATGATTTCCTTACTGAATCTCATATGACAATCATTTCTGATGCTGATACTGGAAAAAAATTCAAAAAAGATAATAAAATTGTTAGGGGTCACCTCCTAAACCATATGACCAATTTCCTTTTTGATTTGTTTGTTAACCAAAAATTTGCTAAAGTCATATAGGACTCTCTGCACAATAAATATGGTGCTGATATTGCTGAAAAAAAAAGAAATTGTTGTAGGAAAATGGTTGCAGTTCCAAGTGGTTGATGAAAAACTTGTCATTAACTAAGTGTATGATTACGAAAATCTTATGGCTAACATACTCAGTGAAGGAATAGAGATGTGTGAGCTGCTATAGGCTAATGTTCTTCTGGAAAAATTTCTACCTTCTTGGAGTGACTACAGAAATCACCTAAAACACAAGAAGAAAGACTTTTCTTTGCAGGAGCTTATCGATCATATGAGAACAGAAGAGGTTAACGGATTGAAAGATAAGCTACTATCTTCTTCTGTGCTTTTTTTTTAATGCTAACATTGTTGAATATGCTATTTCCTTTAAGGACAAGTTCAAAACCAAAGGAAAAAAAGTATAGAATTATCTAAAAAAGCTATTCAAAAAGGGAGATGCAAAGATCCAGAAGAAGCTGATCAATTGTTATATTTGTGGCAAAACATGCCACAAAAGCATATCAATGCTTCAAAATGAAGACGCAACAAAATTCTAACCAATAAAAACATGCACCTCAAGCTACTCCACAATCGAATCTCATTGAGAAAGAGGAGATAATTGCTGCTCTTATTGTAGAATCAAACCCAGTGGAAAACAAAACCGATTGGGTGTTAGATACTGGAGCTACTAGGCATTTTTGCTCCAACAAGAACCTATTTTACCACCTTGATGACACTTTAAATGGAGATTGTGTCTACATGGAAAACACCACTATTGTCAGTGTGCTGAGTAAAAGGATATATTCTCCTTAAATTAACAACTGAAAAAACTTTGTCCTTGAATAATATTTTATATGTGCCTTCCTTACATAGGAACTTAAATTCTGGTAGTTTGCTTAATAAGGTTGGTCTAAAAATTACTCTTGAAACTGATAAGGTTATAATTACTAAAAATGGGACATTTATGGGGAAAGGTTACTTAGCTAATGGATTGTTTGTTTTGAACACTGTTTTTGTTTATTCTAATGGTAGTACTTCTGCTTCTGCTTATATGGTTAAATCTATAGATCATGTATGGCATGGTAGATTAGGACATGCATGTGAATTATGCTTCTATTAAAGGCTTAAAAATATGCACTTAGTTAATGTTGTTAATATGGATTATAGCTTAAAATGCTCAATTTGTATAGAAGCAAAATTTGCTAAAAATACCATTTAAACCTATCATTAAAGAAATACTGAATTACTTGAGTTAATAGATTCTAATTTGGTTGATTTTAAGAATGTTGTAAGGGTGGTAAAAAAAATATTATATCACCTTCGTTGACAATTTTTCTAGATACACTAAAATATATCTATTGAAATCCAAAGATGAGGCTAAAGAAATGTTTTTGAAATATAAAAATGAAGTAGAAAATCAATTGGATAAGAAAATAAAAAGACTTAGATTTGATAGGGGTAGAGAATCATAAATATATCTAATTATATGCCTTTTTAGACAACATGGTAATTGAGTTCTTAAATAATTTATCAAAGTTATTTAGGTACTCTTCCAATTAATTATATGAGATGGCATTTCAAAACTCCATGGATAGATTCTAGTGACTAGTTTGCACACTAAATTAGATGTAGTAAATGACAATTTTAGAAGAAATGATATTATAAACTTATTCCTCTATATTTCTAGTTTTTGAAACATTAAAAATAATCTCATTATCATATCTATAACTCAAGATATTTTGAAATTCAAGAAGGCTATTCCAATAACAGTGCAGCAGTTAATCCCGATTTTCAAACTAAATTTAGACATATTTAGAGACAGATTTAGGATTTGTTTTCTGCATATAAAATGTAGATATGAAAGTTTGGATTCAATTCAAATTAGAATTACCATATTTTTAAGTTCTAAAACTCAAGTTATAAGAAAAATACTCCTATTAGCTCAAACTAACCCAAAGACAGATTTTTAATTTCAATTTTGAAAATTCGTAGAATAAATTGAGTGTGGAACCAGATATACATTCCTTCACAATAATTATGTTCCTATATGTTTAGCTTATCCAGAATTTTATATCATATCATTTTGACTCCTCTACCATGACTTATGCCCAAATTACTATAATCTGTTCTTGAACTAAAATCAACAGCTCTCTCAAATTTTCATGTAAATATTTAGATGAGTTATATGCATATTTAGCTCCAGGTTCCTTCTACAAAATTGTTTATCATTCTATCAAGTTTACATAGAATCAAATCTCACTCAATTATGACTTAAATACCAGGACTTATGGTTAAAACATTGGTAACTGTTCAAAACTGCTTATACACTCAAACAGTTCACTTTTATGAATTTTATGAGTTCCTTAACAATAGAATCAAGCCATGACTCCTTCTAATGAATTGTAGATAATTGAATCTAGTTTACCCATAATTTTGAATCGCCTCAATCCAAGGTCTACAACTCCAGATATGGACAAAACAAGCAGTCCGATTCACAAGAACCATACCCAGTTTTTCCTCAACATTCAAAAACACGATTTTTCCAATATAAATCTTTCATTAACCCTAAACAAAATAATAAATTACCATTAAAAACTAAGTAATCCAAGAATAAACCTTGATATCCGCACACATGCACAAAAAATAAGTTCCCAAACCTGGACATGCAACTCAAATCTTCTTGAAAATTCTCCTTTTTCTCTTACTATCTTCTTCTTTCATGATCCTAACTTTCTCCTTCTTTTCCTTCCACAACAATATCATCCATTAACACAAACTTCCAGAATTTAACTCAATCCAAAACAAGAAGATGAAGAAGAAGAAGAATTATTAAATTAAGTTAATTATCTTGTAGATATACACTAACTTGTTCTTCAAAAATCCACATGCAAGAATTTCTTCAAGGATTTCTTAGAGAGATTCATCAAAGAATGAAAGATTAAGAAGAAAGGAAATTCTGTAACTCCCTCAAGAAATGCCATCCCATTCTCCTCTCTCTTCTCTCTAACTTATGTAATTCACTGTTTATAATAGCAAGGTAAAATTTCCTTTTTGATCCTTCCATTTTTTGCATGTCTCACTAAATTCTCTCATTTATTTGCATGTTACACAATGTTCCACTTAATTTTTTTTTCTTTTCTTAAATCAACTTCTCCTTTTTTTCCCTTTTTTTATAATTTACCCTTAAATTTTCATATTAACAAATTGACCCCTAAATTTTCATCCTCTTTTAATTTAGCCTTCAAATTATATTATTATTACTTGACTATTATATCCTCTATCACAGGCAGTTTTTTTAGTTTGACTTGTAAGTAATTTTTGACCTTTCAAAAAGCGTTTTTAGTAAAAGTAATCTTCTACAAACTTATCACACTATATTTCTAGTTTCGAAAACATCAAGAATCATCTCAATGTTCGTTTTAGACTTTAAGATATCTATAAAACACTGAGGTATGCTCTTAGTGACTAGCAACAGACTGTTCTGAATTTTATGTTTAAATATAGCCTAGTTAAATACAGATTTGAAACTTAGTTTCTCCATATGAAATCTAGATATGTATGTCTATTTTCAAACCCAATTGGAATCATCTAATTTGGTGCTTTATAACTCGAGATATAAGCAAAAGAGTACCGAAAGGTCAAGCAAAACATGATAATCCATCCAATAATGTTTAATTAGACTTTGCTAATATGAAATTGCCCTTGAATTCTTCTAGGGTCTATTTTGGATCCTTACAAATCTCTCCCCCTTAAGGAATTTCGTCCTTGAAATTCATTCTTGTATTATTTACTCAAATATATCACTATCATTCTTATACTTGTACGTCTAACATTATAAACTTTTATTTCATACTATTTCTACCAACTTCCTTTGATGCTTACTTAAATTTAATTTGATTCTCTTATAATTCTATCTCCATATAAGAGCAACCTTATCAAACAGTTACATCCTTACCATGCTTAATGTATATCCTGTCAGTTTCCTTTTTAGTTGGGGTCTATACATGTAACATGATGCTTGATACTATGCTATGCGTGAATGATGCTTTTATGTATGCAATAAGATGCAAATGCATAATCTCATGAGCTATATATGTTTTTGCCCCATTCCATGTGTAATGTTTCATCAATTGCCCTTACTCAATAAGAAAACACTGATAGATATACATAGAGCATTTTAATGAATCCTCAAATTATCATCTCAAAAGCCTCAACTATAAATCTTCTCATCAATTAACATAGCTCTATCTCATGCTTCAAAATAATCACTACATATTCTTCTAGAACACCTATACCATTATCCCATATACTTTTATACTTTTTATACACATATTATGTACTAATCGATATGAAATTAAGTTCCAAAGAAAATACTATCATACATATAGTCTGTTTTCTAAACTTCAATCGCAAACATTTACCTATATATGCAATTATTCATGTTTACTCATTATCTGATTTTATCGAATCTTCTCACTTCAGTCTAACCATAGCAAAATAAGGATATCTGCATTGGCCAACATCCAATTTATAATAAATTCAAATATTAAAGTTACTTCTAAATGTTTCATTCTTATATATATATATATATATATATATATCAAGTAGAAGTATAAATTTATCGAAAATTTAGGACGATTAAGCATTATTTTTAGGCTTATGATTAGTATTTTTAATAAAAATACCTTTAATAGCAAATACAGAATTGAAATAAATAAATGTTAATAATAATAATAATAATAATAATAATAATAATAATTATTATTATTATATTCCTAGAGCCCTTAGATATTTCTAGATGAAAAATAGTGGCCACAAATTAACATGAGAGAGAAAAAAAAAAGATAAAGCAAAGGTAAAAATTGGGAAACAGGGGAAGGGAAAAGAAAAGGAAGAGAGAAAAAAAAAGAAAAAAAAAAAGGGAGATCGGGATCGGGGAAAGAAGCAGGGAAGGGAATCACCGGTGCCGAAGACCGTCCGACGCCACCTCTTACCGTCGATGGCCCTTGCCATCGCTCGTCTCCGACCCGACGACCGTCTCGCTCTATTACAGCCCCTTTGAAGATCGTGATTCCCTTTTTCTTCTCCAATTCGATCATCGCTCTTAATTTTTGGTCAACACCAATGGCGGGAGATGACGGGAACAGTAACGGAGGACTGCTGAAGGGACGTTTGTACATGGTCAAGTACATAGTCCTTCAGGTTTGTTATTTTCAATTTGGAACTTATATGATTGGTTATTTGGCTTTGGGTTATTGAAATCCTCATCAGTTGTGTGCCTTTTTTAGTGTTTATCATCTCTTCTTTATTGATTCACTATTTTTAATTTTAGTTACTTGTATGTATTTAGTGATTTAGCTTTTAGTTTGAATAGCAGCTGAGTGGCAGGGTGTATTCGCTTCTCCTTTGAGGTCTGCGATGTCCTATAACTGGTCTTCTTCTTTTTTCTCTTATCTTTTTTGCTACCTCGATTTGGATACCCTAAATTAGCTTTTATTTGTTAAACTGATGGTAACTTTGTGCAATAATGACATGTTTTAAATGACATCTATAACACTTGTTTTGCTCATCAAATGGTGATTTTTGTTTACATTTTCTTTGATGGTAAAGTTGAAAAATATTTGTTGTATAGCTCTCTGCTTTCTAGCTTTTGCTGATGTTAGTATTGTAGCAAGATGATTATGTACAATCCAATTAATTTGCTTATAATCTTGTACCAATTATTTTTGTCTTCTCTCTTATTAATTCTTTTCTCCTAAACCCAGAGAAAAGGTTAGACATTGTCCCTCTGTTTGATTTATGTGAAAATAGGGTTGGATAAAAATGGGTTTTGTCTCTGTTGGTATCTGTGTTGGCTGAGCTATTTGTTTTCATAGGGTTGGATAGTATAACCGATATTTTTGCATATTGGGTCTTCTATCTCTTTTTGTATCCCGGGTTTGCTCTCATCTTCCTTGTGTAATCCTTCTTGATTAATGATATTCATTGAAACATTTTTTCTTTAATCTGTGTTGCCATGAATTAGCTAGTTTCTGGTTAATCTATCTTATTGGATAAAATGTTTATTCTCTCTTTAGTAGTGGTTTTTTCTTTGTTGCTTCTGTTCTATGAATAAATTTGAGATTTCAGTTGACAACTGAATATACATATATTATAAATTTGCTGCAGATTATGTTCCATGCACATATTTATTCTCCTACTGCATCCCGTTCTCTAATATGGAACTCCTATATATATATATATATATTACTGCATTTTGTTTGCTTTTCATAGTTAACAAAGGAATGGAAAAGTTCAAGGTTTGTTGCTTGACTGATTACTGTGATTTGTTGTTTTATAGACAGAAGTGGGTTTCTTAGCAAGGCTTTCTCATCCTAACATTGTCAAGCTTTAAGGTTACTGTAAGGAAAATGAAAATCTCCTAATTGTCTATGAATTCATGCAAAAGGGAAGCTTAAATTACCATTTGTTTGGAAGTAACAACTATGCATTTCTTTAAATTAATTTCATTGGATTCTTGAATTATACTCAAATTCTTTAATTAAAGTGACCTTGTTTTGCTTTTACTTGACATAATTGTGCAGAAAAATAAGATCGGCTACTTCCATGGGAAGTGAGAGTTAAGATTATGATCGGAATGGCTCAAGACCTGTCTTACTTGCATTCCATGGAAAAGCCAATAATTTACAGAGATTTCAAGTCCTCAAATGTGCTGCTCGATGAGGTTGTGCCTCTAATTCCTAAAAGCATGCATTGTTTAAGGTTAAGATATCTATGAAAATTATTCTCAAAATTTCCATATCTGTTTGATTATTTCATGGCTGCATTTATGAGTTGCTTTGAATTAGATGATGCATCATTTTGCGAAAAGCTGATAAAGCACAAGTATATATATGATTTCCTAAAAATTGAATGTTCCTATTCATTTAAATTTCTTGATATTAGAAATGGTTTAGCCTCCATTTGACTATGTTTTTGCTGTACAAAATTGTTTATTGATCTCTGCAGTTGGATTTTCACCAAGAAGACGAAGTTCTACCAACGGAAAGCCAGGTTTTTCTTTTCAATTATTATTATTTATTATTATTAGCCTTCTACCCTGTTCTTGGTGAAAATGAGACTATTTGTATCTTTCGGTGTAGGTGTACTAGCTTACTTGCACTAGTGCTCTCGCCAATATACTAGCTTTGGGTGTAGGTGATCACTTCTTCGTGTCTTTGTTAGCGTTCACTTCGTTATCATTCTTTTAAGTAACTGAGTTTGTCTTTTAGCCGCTCTTGATGGAATGCCAATTTTCATAGTTTATATGTTAAATTTTGATCCACTTTACAGAAATAGAAGTCAGTGTCATTGCCATAAAATTTGCTAACATATGTTTCAATAGCTGTAACTCACTTCCCTCTACATGACTAATTGCAGTTAACTTGGCATATGGATACTGGTTACGAGGGAACTTTTATGCAACATTAAACTGTCTAGTAAGCCACCATAATTTATAATCTTCCAAGTTATCCATAAAATTTGTAATATTAATTATACTCTATGCTTAATTCTTCTGTGCCGGTTTTATTTGTGCTACAGAGCTTCCCTAGTAACTACTTTTCTTGTTTACTATGGAGGAATGCATGTGATTATCAATTTTTTTTAATTCTTGAGAAAGTTTTTCTTTTTCTTGGGTCAGAAAAAGAATGCTAATTTTATACAATTGTGTCATGCATTGCATATTGAAGATTAGGGTAGCTAATAGTGCAATTTAAGAATTCAAAGTGTATTAATCTATGGTAGTGAGTTTGGTCATCAGCCTAAGTTATTTTGGTAAACATTTGATACCTTATTATATCCAGTTTATTTATGTCAGGCCAAATCTATTTCATTGTGGCAAGCAATTAAATACTGCACTGGAATTGCACTTCTTTCCATAGGTTGGTTTGTAGCAAATACATGAATCTGTCCATTCTAAATTTTTCAAATTATTACAATTTCTGAGTAATATCTTCTCAGTAAATTTTTCTATATCTGGCTACAACAAATTCAAAATCCAACAGCAATAATGATTGCAAGGACAACTGTTGCTCAAGATTATATTAGTGGAGATGGCACTACGTCTACTGTTGTATTTATCGGAGAGCTTATGAAACAGTCTGAGCGTTATATTGATGAAGGTTAGTTTAATTTCTCAAGTAGCTTTCAGTTATGTGATTAAACTGTGGTATGGAATTATAATAGGGATTTTTAACAGGCAGCTAGTGACTGATTATCTTACAATTCCAACTGTATGGAATTTGGTAGCATATATATAAGTTTGTCTTGGTCATTATGATGTGTCTGATGATATTTGATTAGCAAATATGTCTTGGGTTAGATAGTGTTGTTCTTATGTAAAAGATGTTATTTAGGCTCATATTTAAAATCCTACAGTGCTGTTCTTTATAAAATAGAATTTATTAGATCTAATGCTTAAGTGTCCATTGGCATTTATATGTGCAATTATTTTATATTGTTTGATACCTTAGATTAGAGCATAAACTCAAATAATACAAAAATCTAGATATATATAATAAAGATTAGTGCCTGTCTAATTTTCCTCTTTCTTAGTTGTGATCATGAACTAAAACTAACTAAATAACCAAACCAAATATATTATTATTATTATTATTATTATTATTATTAACGTCTTTGAAGTGAGCTTTTTTGCAGTTTTGGTGGTTTTAAATAGGGTCTTTCATGGGTTTTTCTTGCATATTCATATTAATAGTTTGTTTCTTGTTTTTGATTTAACTTGTGTATAATTTCTTTTTACTAAGTCATGTTTCAATTTGGTTGAGGTTGGGTGAATGTTGATAACTTACTGTAAAAAAAAAAAAACCATATAATGCCATTATGCATGTGTAAAGTAGTTGCTTTTCGCTGCATGTTATTCTTTATCAGAATACACAAAAATCATATTCAATTATTTATTTATTTTAGACCTTCTTTGATGGATGTATCCTCATTTTTCTTATTCAATTCATTTTTTTTTCTTTGGTCCCCTCTAAATGTAGTTGTATAAGTAGAATTTCATTTTTTTGTTTATAAGTTTTCGTATTTGCTAGCATGTTTACATTATTAGGAAAAAGATGCTGAACCTTCATCTTTCATGAATTTGTTAAAAGTTTAGTATTTTGTTTGCAAATTTTTTTAATACAAGTTGATACTATAGTTTTAGCCACTTCAGAGCTGCTTTATTTTAGCCATTACAGTTTGTTTTCAATTCTTTAATTTGTTTGTTATCCTCTTGATATAATATAATATACCTTTTTCTTACTGGCTCATTGTGTTTAGTTCTTTTGATTTCCCATTCCTCAAAATTCCCTTGCACCTCTGCACCTTTTTTTACAATTGCCTTTATTTTACCAGTGAAACTTATTGGAAAGCTGCAAGATGGAACCATTTTTGTGAAGAAGGGCCAAATGATGAAATTTTCTAATTCAAACCTATTTCAACGGAGGAAAAATAGAATCATCCTTGCAACTAAATTGTATATGTGCTTGCTTAAAATAGTTTTCTTTTTGATATAACTTAAAATAGTGCTAGATGTTATAAAAATTCCTTTATTTCTTTTGAAATTGGTATATCAAGGTATCATAACAATTGTGGTTTAGCTGTGTCTGCTCTTGATTTTTGCATCGACTGCTTAATGAATTGGAGGTTATCCGCTCCTATTTGCTGCTATAATGTCTAGCTTTTGTTTTTTTTATCATAGTAGCATATATCGGCAGCATTCCTTATTGTCAATTTCTATGGAAATGAAAGCAGTAATGAAATGTTACATTGAAAATTAATAGGAATTCTTGGTGACGAAAAAGATAATATTTTAGTGACGGAATAGCAACCAAATTCCGTCGCCAATTGAATTTTACGTGGCAAAAATAATCAATGCGGCTAAAAACAGCGGCGGTATTTATGTCGCTAAATTATTACCACAAAAATGTCAAAAAATAATCATTATTAGCGACGGAAAATTTCGTCGTAAATATTTTTGAAGACAGCTTTTGGGGTTATTAGCGACGGAAATATTACCTTAGTTGTCGCTAAATTTGCATGCGACGGCAGAATAGCGACCATCTTTTTGGTCGCTAAAATTAAATAGCGACTGTTTCTTAAAATAGTGACGAAAATACCCGTCGCTAATTCCCTTTTTTATTTTTGTAGTGCAAGCTTCTGTTGTGCATGCACATGTCCGGAACTAGCTGTGTTAACCTTAGAGAGCAACCGATTACTGGATTGCATCTAAGTCTTGTCGAAAATTCTTTAATTCGATAAGTTTATTTTGTTGTTCTTCTAATTTTGTTCTACAGTATTGTCTTCCCAATCAATATTAGGAACTTCATGAATTCTAATGCTTCATTTGTCATCATCCTTGCAGCTTTCAATAGCTATAGTTTCCTTCTTAAAACCATTACGAGAATTCTCCAGAGAAACTAATGAAAATCCAGGAAGACATACACAACTTTGCTTCCATATCATTTAGTACACAATAGCTATTAAAACTACAAATTCCCTTAGGTATGCACCTATTTTTTGTGGATGACTCCAAAATTGACCAGTTTTCTTTTTGTGACAAATTGTACTAATACAATCTGAAAATCCCATCAGGATCAATTCTAAACATGTAAATTGTGTCTTCAATTGGATACCTTTCCCTTGTGATGTTTATAATAAAGCCAGTAGAATTGAGCAAGTAAGCATATCCATCACGATCCAGATTGTCACACCATCCCCTTGTCCAAATGTATCACTTGCAAAATAAGCATAGACAGGGGCGTCCGGAGATTTCGCAGGATATTGCACAAGATTCCCATCAGTCTACATCTTGAGACGAAAAAATCCAGATGACTTATCATGTTGGAGAATTGATTCAAAATCATTAATTTTTATGTAGTGACTAAATTAGTATATTTTATTTTAACATGTTTATAATATTTTTGTTAATTATTGTTTAGTTAGTGGAGTTAATGGTGTTAGTGTAGTTAGAGGATTGATGGAATTTTGGGTTAGTTATTTAGTGAAATTAGTAGATTAGCGGCCAAAATTTATGGTTGAAATGTAAGCCAATAAATAGGCATTTATAATTTTTTTTGAAGGAAAATGAAATTAATGTTCTTGATCCTAAGAATTTCCGAACACATCAGTGCCTGAAATGCTGGAAACAAACTCTTTCCCAGCTTGAAGACGCTGAGTAGGCAAAAGGGTATCTGTTGGTTCGTCGAAACTCTGCCATATTACTGCACCATAAGAATTATAAAGCATAAAATTGGCAGAATCAGAGAAAGAAGCTAAAGCTGCTTGAGTAATTGGAATAACATCATGAATGTTTTGGCCTTGTGGTGATTGCTAGATAAACCCGGAATCTGTGGTGAAGACATACGTGACATCACCGGAGATTGATGGTAATTCATCTCGGTCGGCAGTCCAGACCACCGTCTTTTGTGGAATGCGGGCCACAAAGATCCCAATACGATAAGCACTAGTATTTCCCTGAGGATAAAATCCAAAGGCGTAGAAAGCAGAAGGTGACAAGGAGGAGCAATTGATGGTGTTTGGTTTCAAAGAAAATCCTGGCCTTATGTTGGTCTGTCTTCGTTGCTGAGCTACTGATGGTGTATGAAGGGCTGAAACAATGATAAAAAGTAAGAAGATTGAAGCCATGAAAAGATTATGATGATAATCTATGAGCGTCTTATGTGTGAAAAGGGGAAAAACTGGTATAGATGAACTTAAAGGCCAATAACCGGAACAAATGGTAACACTGAAAAAAAAACCCTAAAAAGAAATAAATGTTGGAAGCAAGTTCTCTCTTGAAGTTGCAGAGACGGTCAACAATTCAATTCAACCCTTTTGACTCTCTTGCAATTCAGTACTATTGTGAAGATATGAAAAGAAGAAAAAAAAAAAAAGAGTTTAGAATCAGAACGATTGAATCGGTCATAATTCTAAAGCATATCACAAAATATCTTAGATTTAATTATAAGAAAATCAAGTTTTATTTCAACTTGTAAATCAAGTTTAAACTATTTTTAGAATACTGTTGATTCAACTAAATACACAAGGAAATTACATTGTGAAATCCCACTTCCATCGTTTTCTAAGGGGCCTACGTTGACTTCTGTATTTAGTTGAATCTACGGTATTTGAATTTCTTTTAGTTAGGGTGTTTTATATTCTAAAAATATAGATTTCGTTATATGTTATTGTGCGTTGGTCATACCAGTGAAATCAATTCTTTTTTTCTTTAACAAGATATTTCCATCCAACGAAGCCAAGCCTTGGAAAGAAAAGCTAAGAAAGATTTGTATAGAAAAAAAAAATCTAACAAAGAGTTTTAGGAGACATGAGATTCAAATAAAATCTTTATTTAAGTAAAGCCCAAAGTTTGATAATTATAAATAGTCTTCAAGTAGGAAAAAAACACAAAAACAAGAATTGCTTTAATGGAAGTAAGATAAGAAGTAGGACTCGGAGGCATGAGTTTCAAATAAAATCTTTATTTCGAGTACAACTTTTATGTAGAGCTCAAAAGTTCGATAAATATTCTTCTAGTAAGGAAAAGTAAATTACAACACAAGAAATAAGAATTGCTTAAATGGAAGTAAGATAAGAAGTTGGACTCGGAGGAACTGGTATGTCTACTGTCCCTTCCAACATTAACAAAACCTTTTTCATTGAAGGGCGAAGTGAAGGTTCATCAAGTGTACACCAAAGCCCCACCTTAATCATTCTTTCCATTTGTCTCCTGTCCATGTCTTCTTCCCCAATTAATTTATGTATTTCTCCACTCATGAAACAATCGTATACCCATTCTGTAAGAATACATTCATCCTCTGGTAAACTGTCATTCTTCACGTTCTTCCGACAACATGCGATCTCCAGCAGCACAACCCCAAAACTATAAACATCCACTTTGACTGTCACTGGCATATTCCTATGCCATTCCGGTGCAACATATCCCTTTGTTCCTCTGATTCCTGTAATGGTTTTGGTTTGCTCTTGCTTCAATAGCTTTGCCAATCCGAAATCTGAAATTTTCGGACATCTGAACTCATCCATTAGTATGTTTTCTGGTTTTATGTCACAATGGATGATTTGTGTCTCACACTCTTCATGAAGATAAAGGATACCCTTGGCTATGTTTCTAGCGATTTCAACTCTTTCATTGAAGCCAGGTCTTCTTTCAGGGGAAAACAATACATTAGCAAGAGAACCATTGCTCATGAACTCGTACACCAAGAGCCTATGAGGACCTTCATTACAGTAACCAAGTAGTCGTACCAAATTC
>JBBPFJ010000344.1:74888-101583 GCA_037975025.1 Excoecaria agallocha | reverse complement strand
CGCTATGTTGTTGCAAAATATATGTTCATTTGCATCCCACAATCATTTGCGACAAAAATTCATTTATCGTCGCAATTTTGTTGCTATATCAGTGATTTAGCAACGATTTTTCTTGTACTCGCTAAATTTTGTTGCTATTCTGCAATTTTCTTGTAGTGCAATTACAATTATCCTATCACAATTTCATCAATTAACAATTTTATATATTTTTACCTTAATTACATAATTAAGAAAAAATTCATATTAATAGGGAAACTAAAGGATTTTGTAGTCACTTACCTTTTTTCCATACTTTAACTTCCTTAGGCTTCCTTTTCCACGCCTTAAATCAAAGAAATTCCTCCATCATCATACAAAATCCATGGGAGCCAAATTCCTCCTTCACCAAAACACCAATATTTCATTCTTTTTAGCTCAAAATAACACCAGATCCATTTCTATGCATCCAAAACTATGAGAAAACACTAAAAAAATAATTTAAATTCATAAATTCCTTAACTTCCAACTTATCCCTTTTTCTTTCTCAACTTGATTTTTTGCCTTCCTTTGCTCAAATTACTTGATTGAGATCACTAGGTTGATCTAGAGATCTGAAACTTCACTTTTTATGTTGGAGTTTAAGAAAGATTTAAGTGAAAATTTGAAGAATTAAAAGGGAAACCTTTGGAATGGTGGTTCGGCCACCACATGAAGGAGAAGGGAGAGCTGGAAAATTTGGAGAATTCTCAGACTTTCTAGCCTCTTATACCCTTCTTAATGGGCCCAAAAGTGGGCTTGAATATTGGGCTTAGCCCAATTTAAAATTAAGGCCCATTTATGCCTTTTTAAAGCCCAATTCAAATTCTCTCTCTTCCTTACTTCACATCACTTCAATTTTGATTCCATCATTCTTAAAACATAAAAAATAGATAGTACACAAATTTTTGGCTCAATCGGAGTCCATTATCGGTCTGATTTAAACTTATCGGTCCGATTCGACAACTTTCGGTGTCACCGAAAAATTCCGTTCTCATCACCAAAATATTCTACATAAAAATTCATATAGGCACGCAAAATCTGGCAATATTCGAAGGTCGTTTACTATTTTTAATTATTTATGCAAAATCAAGTCCCCTTCTCTATCAGGGAAATTGACTCGCTACCTTTTTCGTATTTTTGACTTTTGGAGGCCTATTTGACCTTAAATTCACTTCAAATTTCAACCATAGGCTCACCATGACTATTCATTTCCCATGGTCAAATAAAATATTTTTTACTTTTGGTTGTCCTTTCGGGCCCGAAAAATACTATTCACTATCGGAAAGTACTATTCACGACTGATCCAGTGTCAATTGGCAGGGACTCCATGAATCGCACATGAACATGTATGAATTAGCAAGGTATGACTATCCAATAAAACGGCACTTCTCTAGCCTGACTGAGGACTATCCTCTTATGCTACAAACCACATATCCATATAAGACTCATGAAATCCTGAAAGTAGTTAACAGGATCCTTGCATGGTAAGAGTAAGCCAAATGGTAAGAAAAAGAGAGAAGTTAGAAACACATGATTTTTATTTAGTGAGAGAATTCAAGCTTCTTTTCTTATAAATCACGTTTACTATGCCAAAAACCCTATATAATTTAGAATAAGAAAAGCTATTCATTGAAGAACCAAGGCCTTAAATCAACCCAATTGAGCCAAGCAATTGACCTAGCCAAGTCAAAACATTTTGGACCGACTAGAACACAACTGAACTAATTGAGACAACCTTGTCCTAGCTGGATCACTCCCCAATTTCAACCTAAACTTGATGTTTTGATCTTGAAATTTTATCGAAACCTTATCCGGACTTCCTTGAACACTTTTAAAACACTTTAAACATATATATAGGGATATAATAGGCAATGAAATACATGTAATAGATGAATGAACATTGAGATATAATTGCAAGGTAAACCTTAACATAAGAAGTTATATGCACATAATCTGGTTTTATATGGTTGCTAAGTCTAAATATCAATTCCATGTATGTATAAAAATGTAGCTAAACTATAAAAGTGTATAAATTTATATACATAAAAATAATATGGACATGTATGAATATGTTTTAAAGTAAGAATGGTTGTGACATATATACTTGAGTAACTATATTGGTTATATAAATTTTGACTTAGTGTGCATGATATGTTAGTCCATTTAGATGTGTGGAAATATGTTCAAATATAAGGATACATAGGATATGTACATAGAGAATCGTATAGATATACATGTATATTTTAGTTTCCATATACTTATAACAATTATGAGAATATTATATGAGTATGAAAATGAAATGTGCAAGTATGAAGGTATATGCATGCTTAATGTATATCTTAACCATATCGCATACCTTAATGAAATTTGGGAGCGCAAATATACATGCCATATATTATCTTATTAATGAAACAAATAATGAAATAAAAATAAGTAGGGGATTTATATACAAGTGAAGAGCTTTATGCTTTTGCATTAACTATAAGTATAAGATGTGTATATGAACATGTATATGATTATATCCTCATATATGTATACTAATGATTGCGCTAATGATGTACACTTTTGAAAAGAGAGAAAAGTAACAAAAATCAAAGGAAGGAATTAAAGTTGCCTACGTCTATGTTTAGGTTATAGATAGATAGATAGATAGATAGATAGATAGATAGATAGATAGATAGATAGATAGATAGATAGATAGATAGATAGATAGATAGATAGATAGATAGATAGATAGATAGATAGATAGATAGATAGATAGATAGATAGATAGATAGATAGATAGATAGATAGATAGATAGATAGATAGATAGATAGATAGATAGATAGATAGATAGATAGATAGATAGATAGATAGATAGATAGATAGATAGATAGATAGATAGATAGATAGATAGATAGATAGATAGATCGATAGATAGATAGATAGATAGATAGATAGATAGATAGATAGATATGCCCTATAATGGTAAATTATAGCTACCATAGGATTGATCCTATTTAGGTCTATAATACTGACCCTATTTGGGGTCCACTTGACCTTTATCGATCCATATGATGAACCTTGTTTGGATCCCATATGACTAATACTTATGGGCATCTTAATTTGTACCTTCAAGTACCATAGTATCACCCATTATCCACATTCTTAGAGAGATGAATAAAAAGCCAAAGACTGCTAAAGAAATGTTGATCCCTACTTGAGAGATGGGCTCAATATGAAAAGATTAAAGGACTGGAGTATCTCAAGGACATAACCATCAAAGTCAAGGTTAAATATCTAAAAAAACAAGGCTAGCATAGCCAACTCAAGTTTTGGTATGAATGATGGAAATGGTAGTAATAACAAGAATAATAGTGGTAGAGCTACAATTGTATTAGTTACAGGAATGGGAAAACCACTATCTTAGTACCTTAACCATCTTGTTAAGGAAGGTAAATTGCAACCTTTGCCATCTAAGCTAGCTAAAATCTAGGGAAGGCCTACATATAGAACATATTGGTACTATGCTAACCATTAACATACAGGTTATAAGATGGATTACTATTGTGCTCTGAGGAAATGCATTTGGGATTAGGTTGATACTGAACAAGTGCCAAATCCTGAAAAAAAAGGAAAAGATAGAGTTATCATGGTGTTGTGTCATCACTAACTTTTGGGTGACTTAAGTTCACTAGAATGGTATATGCCCTGAAATGTATGTGGCATGTAAATGCTTAGCCATTACCCACTCAATTCCAGTCATGAGAGTTGTGGGATGTAAATATCACTAGTCTTGAAAGTACCATCTAGAGAAGGAAGAGCCTAAGATGCTAAAGATCTTTTTGCTATCTACCTACGCCTATAGTAGAGGAAGATGTAGTATAAGCCACCTTTTGATGATGTAAAATGTATCTCTAAAATATTGTATATGTTTCTCTAACCATGTTAATGATCTGAGATTTTCTTATGCATACAATGTATTATTTTATTGCATTGTGCAAAATAATAAATATGGCTTATTTTTAATATATTAACTCAATAAATACAAATCTTTATTCAATCTCGAACACAAAGACATTTTGAATACATCCTTTAAATCATATAGTGAGTTTTTAAAAGCCAAAATAAAAATAATTAAATATTTACCTCAACCTACAAAGGCACCCCATGAGATGACAAAAGCATTGCAGCATCTTATCCCCATCTTTTCAAACATCAAACTTAAATAGAAAGCCTAATTCACTTGAAAAAGTGAGCTTAAACATCAACCCTAACTTTCCTAAATTGACTCATCCGAGATTCCAAAAGAACCTTTAAGGGTTGACTTACAACAGGAGTAGGATGTATATAAGATGTCACCCCCTAAGATTAAATCAAGATCTATGTTATTGTGTTACATGTCTGATCATAACTACTGTAGTTATCACCATGTGATACATGTAAATAAAAATGTATGCATAAGCTGGGCATATGTTTATGATTAACCCATCAGGAGAAACCTATAGCATTTATAGAGACATATAATGAAGTAGGTTTAGTTCCAAGGTAGTAACGACAGCACCTTATGTAACAAGGACTTTTTCTACTGTCTTTAAGTGCTTAAAGGGGGCACCAGATGGTATATAGAGTAGCAACATGGTTATTTTTAGAGGTTAACCTCAGTTTAAATAAGGCCCAGAGTTAGATGAAACCTTGAGTGCTCTAGTTAAGTTGCATTGATTAACTAAGTGGTTAGCTACTCACACTATTTCAAACATGATAGTGAGATCACACCCTTCAGGTTTTTGTATGCTAAACCTTACAGATAGCTCTATTCAGAAGAGATGGTTACCAGACATGATATAGATAATAGAAGACTACCTTTAAAGAGTAAAGAGTCCTTACTACAACTAAAGGATCTTCAAGTTACCTGATAAACTGAGTTGTAATCCAAAATGTGGCTTTGCATAGCCTGCACAATAATAGATGCTCAGATTTCCATTCAAAGTGGGTAAGTAAAAATCTCAAAAATTGACACATGAAAGGGAAATAGGGTCAGTCTGTTTGAATTTTTTGATCATGCTAAATGGATGAAATAGCCACTGTTTAGCTCTTTTAGGATCAATGTTAACTACCAAACAAGACATATCAATAGATTAATGCCACCATGGAAAATAGGTATGTCCACGAAGGGTTATCCAGTATGTTAACTAGGTTTCTGAAAAAAAATATCAATCTTAAGATACCCGTCTGGTAGTCATTGATAAAAGTTTCTAATGCTCTAGTCACTTCTCATAGAAAGTTTCACATACAGCTTTAGATACAAGCTAGAATTCTAGGGGAAAATAGTGTATCTCTAGTCACCATAAATCCTTCATATAGAGGGCATAGCTTTTGAGTAAAAGTATGAGATCACATGCTCAATGTTGCACAACACCTAATGGGATGACTATATCATACTTCATGAGGAAATGGATTTTCTTTTGCTGGGGGTGCAACAGCGATAGATTAGCTACCTAGAGGATAATAAAAGAGCTTAGAAAGAAGGCAAAGCAGAAAAAACTAAAGGGGAGATAACCAAAGAAATCCTGCTTAAAGATCAGAAGCACTGAGGAGGATGCACGAGGATCATCTGTTAGATTGCATTTTAAAAGAAGTCCCCTAACCACCTATGGTGTAGGCCATGCATTTCACGCATGCATTCTTGCATGCTTGCATACATATCTATGCACATTATATGTAGCTTTTGTATATGTTTCCATGTACATAACATTATAGGTAATGAGAAAGCCAATTTCACTTTTTATGCCTCAATGATTTGCCCAGGCCTTCATGTATGATAGCCTAGAGATTTGAAAATTTCTTGCATCCAAGTAATGGCTGCTACAGCATCATCTTTTACCAAATTCACAGAGTTTTCCTTACTTAGTTTATCTTACAAAGACTCTGACATAATTTTCTTTTACATGTTTGAGGATTATCACCTCCCTGATGTATTCATGAAAGATCACAGCATCTTCCCTTTCCTAATTTCAGAAAGTATTTCTAACCTAAAGTTATTACACAATTTCCTTTTTTATTTCCATGTTTGAGGATCATCATCTCCCTGATACATTTAAAGATAGCCATTGTGCTATCCTTTTCTCAAAAATGATTTAAAGGTTGTTAACTCTCCAACGTAGTAAGGATGACTATTGTAGTGCCATCCTTTCATCAATCTTAGGGAAGTAGCCCTATTAAAATAGCTTGGGCTTTAAACCTAATTTTCCTTATAAGGTCATATCTCAAGATTTTAATACAACCATTTTTGCTAGTTTCAGGTTCAAAGACCACCTCCCTTTCTTGAATGTGGACTCAAAAATCACTATTTCCTTATTGCATATCTAAGATGATTGCTCAGTGTCATCCTTTTTAGCCAAATTAAATTCAAGGGTCACTATCTCCCTGGTGCATTCACAATGATTGACATAGTATAATCCTTTCCCTAAATATAGGGAGCATTTTCATAAATTATACTTTAAAACTCAATTCATCTTGTCAAGAAGTGACCAAAGTTTTGATATAATTTCATTTGGTCAATTTACTTTAAACTTGAAATTTTACTTCATCCAAATGATTCTCAATTGTGAATAAGTTTGACCTCAATTTAAAAAATTTCTCTTTTATTCAAATATAAGTTGAATAAGAAATATCAATACTTTATCTCTATCTACTGAATTGTATAAAAGCCTTTTCTATATAATGCAATTTCCAAACTTTAAGTAACTCGGGTCAATTTTAAATGATGAAAAAAATTATTTACCAATAAGGGGATTGGGTAAAACTTAATAAGAGTTTTAGAACCTTTCTAATTACGTGTTGAAGTGACCCCGGGATGAGATAGGATCTGAAAAATGATTTAGGCAGCCCTTCTTTGTATAGCCTCCAAATGACTTTCTCCTACCTTGATTTCACAATCGCTTGTCAGCCCTTGAGCTTTTATCTCAAACATGTTACATGTGTGCTCATTTTATTGTTATACACATCAAAATACCCCTTAAACTAAAATGATTTTAGCTTTCCCTTAGAAAGATGACCACAATGGTAAAATCAATTCCACATTTCAAGAATAGAAAGATCAAACTCTATCAATTTTTTTATACAAATCTCACCCATAGAAAATCAAACCTATTTGATGAAATACGTTTGAAAGAACAATTAAGAAAAAAAAATAAAAAAGAGAGAAAAATAGTAAAAAGAAAATAAAAGTAAGGAAAAAATGAAAAAGAAGTAAAAAAGAGAAGAAAAAAGGGAGTAAAAGCCTGAAAAAATGATAAAAGAAAAGAAGGAAATAATAGACATGGAAAAGAAATATAAAAAAGAAAGAAGAGGGAAGTAGGAAACCCTTGAAATTAACGAAAAATGAAATGGAAAGGGAGACCTTAAGCTATTATCTCTCACAAACAAGCCCTAGTTAGTTAATCACCAAAGCCAAATCCAAAAATGCCTTGGGTAGTGGAAAATGGGTAGAGAATATCTTTCCATCAATTGAGGAAACATGGTGGTCATTTTCCTCTAGCGACTTGACCTTTCTTTGATAGCTACTCACCCAAGCCTAATATTACAATCAATGTTAGACCTCATGATTTTGGGTTCAATCTCATCCAACCTAGTAGAGATGGCCTTCTAGTAAATTTTAGTACATAAAAAGAGGCATATGGTATTTCTTAAGATTTAAATGGGAAGCCATGAATGCATTCATGTATTCAAGTTAAACCCCATCCCTAAATTTGCATCCAGAATTTTATTTTCAAAAATAAAATTTTGTTTTGGCCTTTAGTACACACTTACATGAAAATTGCCTGATATGCATTATGCTTATGTGTAGGTTCAGTAAGCTTTGGTAGCAGCACATCTATTCTCCTATTCGTCATTGAGAATGACCCACTTAATTTCTCTTATTGAGATTGAACTAGTTAAGAATGTGGTCTATTCAGCTTATTCAAAGAGGAATAAAATTCAAGTTTAAAGTATTTAATGAGTCATAATTACTCTAAACTTTAGTCACTTCTTAGCAACCCGCTCTTTGCACACACCACCAGCAACACTTGCTGCACATTGCTCACATATATGATTGTGTGTACACATGTATGAATTTTGCATATATGTTGTGCATGTATAGTTTTCTGCGCATACTCATATGAGTAATTTCTTGCAAGGAAAATGTGAACAGACTCCACACTTTGATTACAACTTCAGGTAGTGGTCAATCGAAGCAAGATAAATTACCATAAGAGAAATCATATGAGGGGAATATCTTTGTAGACAAGGTTATCCATGCATGCCATCTATGAAGCAATTTCAAGGGGCTGACTATCTTGCTCAAAGATAAAGTCTTCACAGGTGAAAATCATGAAAATCCATAAAAAGGAAGTCCTTCGTGGAGCTAAACCATTTCCACGCACTATTGCTAGGGGCAACCAGGTAAGACCCTTTATCCTTAAAATTTAAATGTATAAAAACTTCAATCCTTCAAATGTATAAAAACTTCAATTTTTCAAATATACAAAAACTCCAATTTCTCACAATTTAGAATCTAAAATGTATAAAGAATATAAATTTTGTAAATGCTTAACACATTAAGTTTCAAAACCTTAAAACATTTCAAAATTGCATAAATTTAAAAATACATTTAAAATGTAAAAATCCAACGTACACTTTCAAATTATGCAAAATCTAGAACATACTATGAAATTGTAAAAAATCAAAATGCATTTCAAAATTGTAATAATAATAATAATAATAATAATAATAACAACAACAACAAAAGCAACAACAACAACAATAACAACAACTTAATATACATTCCAAAGTTTAAAAATCTCAAATTCAAAGTACATTTTAACTGTACAAATCCAATATTCATTTCAAAAAATAACCAATGCATGATCAAAATTGTATAAATGTAAAACATCCTCAAATTGTGAAAATGCAAAATTGACCTAAAGTGTAAATATACACACTCAAACAAACATAAAAAAGGAAATCCCCACGGGCATCAAAGTCTCTCTGGAGTATTAACTCTAACACTCAAAGTCTCTTTATGAGCATTAAATTTGGCAATTAAAATCTCTCTATGAGTATTAAATATGGCAATCAAAGTCTCTCTGTAAGTATTAAATCTGGCAATCAAAGTTTGTTTATAAGATTTAAAGTCTCTTTGTGAGCATTAAATATAGTAATCAAACTCATTATATGAGCAATAAAGTCTCTCTGTGAGCATTAAGCCCATCAATTGAAGTTACTCTATGAGCATTAAAGCCTCTCGATGAGCATTAAGCCCTGTAATCAAAGTCTTTTTGAGAGCACCAAACCCTTTTAAGAGGCATACAAAAACTTAAAACTCTTAACCTTAAAATGCACACCAAAAGAAGATAAAAAAAATTTGAATTTTAAATTGTGAATCTAAAGTTTGAAATCTTTAAAAAGCACTAAAATTTTAAAATCCAAAATGAACAAAAATAAAAATTCTAGCAATGAACCAATGGAGCAATTATCCAAATTTTCCAATACTTATAGACTTAAAACTCCAAAAAAATCAAAAATTTTAAAATATGTTCACCTTTAGGCAAGCATCTAAAACTTCAAAAATCCAAAGTCTCTTCAGAGTAAGAAAACCAAAGTCCTCTTAAGAGATATAAAAATATTAAAATATGTTTGCCTTCCGGTAAGCATCAAAAATCAAAATCCATCAAAGTCCCCCTAAGAGCGTAAAGCCCACTTAAGAGGTATTAAAAATCTCTTTATGAGCATCAAGCCTCTCTACAACCATCAAAGTCTCCCTGCGAGCATAAAAAATCTTTCAAAACTATCAAAGTCTCTCTGTGAGCATCAAAGCCTATCTGCGAGCATTAAAGTCTCCTTGTGAGTGTAAAGCCCTCATAAGAGGCATTTAACATCTTTTCTGCAGGTAACGAGACCACAAGCTCATAGAAGGAGAAAAGAGGGTTAAGATGTCACCAAATTAATGGTAAACCACATGCACCAACCAATCTAGAGTTAAAACATTGCCAATTGATGAAAAACTACCCAGTTGATAAAGGGTTAACATATCACCAAGTTGATGGTAAACTACCCAACCAGGGACTCACTACCCAAGTGGTATGTGTTCAGCATAATCAGAAGCCTTCCATCTCAGGTACACATCTTTTATCCTTTACTCTAAATTTTAGCTACTTAGATACTAATGCACTGAGTTCCCTAAAATTGAAGATAGCTGTAAACACTGGATCCTAAGGTGGCTCCTGATCAAAGTTACCTGATGAGGAAGTAGTTTCTCACAAATAGATAATAAATTAATTTTTTTATTTTTCTTAATTTGTTAAATATTTATTTATTTAATTTTCTTATACTAATCTTATTATTAATTTGTAATTTATTTATTTAATATGTTTGATGTAAATGGTTAATTTGTTAATTTGATGTTTATATATATTGTTTATATTTTCAATGAATTTTTGTTTTTTTAAATATTTATATGTGTTTTAGGAATAAAATTAGCATAGGAATAAAATTAGCATTTTAATCATACGTCAATTAAGGTATCTTTTTGTACTAAAAGAGCTTGTTGTTTTAGTGTGTTTAGGCCAAAACATTTCTCTCTTGGTTTCCTACGTCAGAGCTGTTCATTCCCTTCAGTGGCGAGCGACTTCTTCCGTCGCTAAAAGTTTTCTCTTTAATTCCTTTTGTTGTAATTGGACCTTTAGCAACAATAGTTTTCTTTGTCTTTTTCCTTTTTGGCTTACATTGTTCATGGATCCAATTATTTGTTTTGTTTTTTATTTCATTATATTAATTAATTATTTTATATTTTCTTTCTTTTATTATTAATTATCACTATTATTAATATTGTTAATTGTTGTTGTTACTATTATTATTAATTTCTTGTTAATTCTAATAATATTTTTGTAGTTAATTTTTTAATAGTATCATTAATTGTCATTATTTTTATCTATTACTTTATTATTGTATTATATTAATTAATTTTGCATTAACATATATATATATATATATTGTTAATATTCTTTTTATCATTAATTTTAATATTGTTAATTATTTTATTATTATGATGATTTTTATTATTATTAATTTGTGTTGATTTTGTCATTGTAAATACTTATTATTAGTGTTTTTATTGTTTTAATGATAATATTTAGTTATTATCCTTTAATATTATCCTTAATATTATTATTTTATATTTATTGTCATTTTTATCATTACTAACTAATTATCTTTTTTCTATCATTTTTTATATATATGCTCAACTCCCATCCAAATCAAATCAGAGAATATGGCGAAGTAGGGTTGTTTAGGATTTATTTTCTTATTTATTATTATTTTGGGCTTGTATTTAATTTTTCTTTTATTTTTTTGTAAATATAACATAGTAAAAAATAATTTTTTGCGTGCTTTAATTTAAAATAATAATTAAATATTTTCTATTTAATTAATTAGATTTTTTCTCATAAAATGGATCAATATCCTATTTTATTCCAAAAATCACACAAAGGAATTTTATAAATATTGTTTGAGAGAACCAACATTCTCAATCTAATTAATGACCTGATTTATGCATGTTTAATTTTTTAATTATTTTTCTATCCCTTTATTTATTAGAAATAAATTGTTTTTCAAAGCAATAAGTTAAAAATGCACTAAATAATTTTATACAAATGTGAATGGGATTTTTCTATAATAAAAGGGATTAATGTCCTCATTTTTACCCATAAAATAACGTGTAAATTAAGGTTTTTTCTTATAAACATGAATGATTTTTTGCTTTAAAATTAACTAATACGATTCTTTCTTTTCAAAGCCACAAGGGATTGATCATCCCATTTTTATTCAAAATACACCCCAAAATGTTATCTTTTGTATAATTGTTCATGTGAGGACCAACGTCCTCATCTAAAGAAACTTAATAAATTTCCCAATTTATGTATGAATTTGCTTTTACATTTACCCTTAAATGCTCTAATGGTTTCCATGCCATACTTTATTGCTTTACAACATGCTTGAGTGTGCTTTTATTTTTTTATTCATGATAATCGTCTGAGAATAAAGATGAAATACAATAATTATTAAACTTGTTTATGTAACATCAACCAAGGGTATAAATATGAATGGAATTCGAACTATCTCTGGTTTCGCTACCATGAGGTTAGCGACTCCTAAATAGATGCCTTATGATGCTAAGTAGATGCCTTATAAATTAAACATTAGTAAATGGATAGAGATACTTTGATATGCTATCTCATGCCTTTTGGAGGCTCGAACGTATTGCACATTCGGTTAAATCCCTATTCATTAAAAAGTGATTGATTTTCATGAGTTAAACGAACCTTGTTTGGTCTTAAGCCCTAAAAGTAGGTTTTCAAGAATACACCGGATGTAGAATAGGGTTTGGCTTGCATTATATGGGTACACTTAAAAATCACATAAAAGTAATTAGTGGGATAATGTTAAAGAAATATACGGACGAATGCACTATATAGTTTTACACAAATGAGTACATGTATCAACAAGTATTTTAACTTAGTATGTATGTAATTAACCTTTGGGTTAAGGTTTATACGATAACATAATAAGTGAGTTTGATAGAGGTAAATGTGTAATATCATGTATAGCTATGAACATTCTACCTACTCTTATTACTATTTCATTATATACTTAATTGCATGTTCATATGTGTGTTTGTGTTAATTGATGACTTTTGTGAGGGGTTAATGTTATGATTTTGTTTCCTAATAAGCTAGTACGCTTAACATAGGTATTTATCTATATAGATACCCAAATTAGGACTATTTATAGAGGCATGATCTGTAGCAAGAAGGCCAACATAAGACTTAGGAAAAAGCAGGAGTATGAGTCTTAATTTTTTTATTTTTGTGTATGTACATAATACTTTGTATAAGGAAATGTTGTAATGTAGAATTTGCTAGGCAAACCCAAATTTTGTAAAGTGTAATAGTACTTATGTTGGAAATAGTGGATATGTAAATATACATACGACATGTTTAATTTTTTTGACCTTGAGATTTATACATGAGTTTATAATATGCAAACTTGATATATGTTTCAATAATGAATGCAAATGATTTGTAATTAAGTTACTTTTATTATCAATATGGTATGTATGGTAACAAAAAAAGCCCTTGGAGGAAGCATTACATTTATTGGCATCAGAGCATAGGTTTAGATAGTTCTTATCAATAGAAGTCTAGGAATAAGTTATTATGGTTAGTTAGGTAGTATTGGCCTAATGCAAGTATCCCTATTTTCCTATAGATAGTAGAATATGGAGAGATCTTAAGAGGATATTATAGAAATGAAATGACCAAAAGTGAGAATTCTTATGAATAAAGTAAAGTTCCTTGAAAGTTATAGTTGGTATTTCTTTTATCCTTATCAAAGATATGTATACAATAATAGTTTAGACTTTCAAACCTTATATCTATATGCATAGAGAATGTACCAGATCAGTTGTTAGCTATATATTAAGATAGCATATGACATACATGAGGTCAGTTCTTTAGACCATAGTATATGTGTATGAATCGAGTATATAGAGGTTACATCGATATGATACATGAAAAAGAGTTTGTGTGAACATGATAAGGTTATACCATAGAGAAATTTGAGAATCCTCGTTAACTAGTGTAGAGATAGAGTTAAAGAAACAAATTGAATTAGTGGCTTTTATTTACCCTTTAATTGCAATCCAGTATTGATCTTTAGAAATTTCAATTTTTTTAAGAAACCATATTTGATCCAAGATACCATTATTACCCCATTATTCTAATTAAAGTTCAACAAAACCTAATTAAAATTTTGTTTACCTAATGCCCATTTGATATCAATATAGTTATAACCTATTGCCTTGGTTTCTTATAACGTTAAGGAAAGAATCCTCTTTTTTCTAACCTAGGAAGCTAACACATTTTTCTTAGTTACTAAATTAAATCCTTTTAAATTCATACTTTTTTTGGTTAAAAAAATGGATAATTAAAATGTTCAATAGATTAATTAAAATATTTAATAATTTTAGTATGATAGTTTCTTATACAATCCTTTAAAATTTCTCATTTGGTTTCTTTAAAAATTACTATGAAATCCATTTTAAATTTCAATTACTGCAAGAGTCCCTTTTAACTACATGTTTGGTCTCTCAGCATTATTACCCTCTTGATAGATGGGCTTGGGCCAACCAAAAATGTGATTACTGGATTGAATCCCATTAAATTTGGATTCATATCAGTTGTCTTCAGTAACTATCTTAGCCTTTTGTTAATGAGGCCTCTATTCAAAATTAGGCTCCTAAATTGGGTTATGATGTATTCTTAATCCCATAACAGATTTATATTTTATTCTCTTATATGTAACTTATTTTTAATTTAAATTTTAGTCTTATTTTTCATTTCTTATTTGATTGTCAAATTATTGTATTATTTACAAGGCATGTACCTATTTTATATTAATAAAATAAACATTAATTTATT
The DNA here is from genome assembly GCA_037975025.1 of Excoecaria agallocha. Classification (NCBI taxonomy): domain Eukaryota; kingdom Viridiplantae; phylum Streptophyta; class Magnoliopsida; order Malpighiales; family Euphorbiaceae; genus Excoecaria; species Excoecaria agallocha. The sequence continues at coordinate 87,066 of JBBPFJ010000344.1, read as the reverse complement.
CTCTTTCATTTCTTTCTATTTTTTATATTTTTATATTTTCTTATTTAAATTGTTTACTATATAGATAGAAGAAAATAAATAATTTATAAACTAATCATTACATGAATAGAAATTAAGCATAGAATTATGAAGGAAATTTAGATATTACAACAACTTAATACCTCCATAAAATATGAATTAATCTTCTTTCATTTATTTATTATCGAAGACCCTAGGCAAAACATGAAATCTACACAGCATTAAGAGCATTAATTCACAATTTTTGGCCCTATATATGGTTACAAAACCAAATCTAGACCCATTTTGCTCAGTTTTTTGTAATAAAATCCTATTAACCTTACCAAACCATGAGAATATCTTCCTTACACCAAAATTTGGCTAGCCAATAGGAAGATTGTCAACAAATTTATTTATCTTACCACCAAGTTACTTTTTGGTGCATTCAATGCTAGAAAGCATAGCACCATCTGAACTAGAAACAACCTTTCTTATTTGTTCTCATTGGGAAGTACAGTAATGGGTTCATTTGCAATGTTTTAAAAATTGATTGGGATAGTAAATCTAATGCCTAAATGAGTTATTATTAGATTGATTCAATTAGATTCTATTAAATGTTTTTTTAATTTTATAAAACTAGTTGTAAGGTGGCATTGTGTGTGATATAATATAAATATGAAAAATAAAAAATAATATAAATATAAAAAGGTAATACATAAATAAAGAATAAATAAAAAATAAAAATATACCATAATTTTTTTGTAGTTGATCAATTAACACGTAAAAAAAATAAGAACGGCAAAAAAAAAAGAATTAGGGGATGAATGAATTCATACATAATAATTACCTATAGCAAATTATATCATTCAAAATAAAAGGGAAAACATATTTACCTCTAATGGCATATAAACCTTTGTTGGTTTATAACCACATTACATCAGATGTAAAGGACAAATTTTAAAATTTTTTATAAACCAAAATTGATGATTTAGTAAAAAAAAATTGAATTTTCTAACTAAAGTTCAAAACATTACTGTAGGTGTATGTTGAACAGTTATTAAACATCGCATCGGGTTGTCGTAAACCACCAATGTTCTTACTTCAAGGCACCTTCAAGGTATCTATACAAGAAGTAATATCTATGAACCTTCTCAAGGAGCATCAATGTGCAATGTTCAAAATTTTTGTTTAGTATTAAGACAAACATGTTGTTTGATAAATTTCTAGCTAGTTTGACATTTTGATAAATTTCTAGCTAGTTTGACATTCAATTAGACTTATATTTGTTAGTTTATATCTTTTTGAGTACTTAAAATCAGTTTTTGAACTTAATAAAAATAGTGCATTGAAATAGTTAAGTAATGAATTTTAGGACATTAGAATCTTTCTCATCACCCTTCAAAGCATAGGAGCAACTTAAAACAAGCTAGAAAGTGATCTAGGAAACATTTTTATTATTGAACCATATCTTAACTTATTTTCCTACTTTATATGCTTATTTGCCCCTTGTTAGCCATTTTTAGCCGAATGAAGTATGCTTAATGTATGCCATATTTATTTTTCTTGGTACACTTATTTATCAACCATATAGCCTAAAAAACTTTTATGTTTCCTTCTAGAATTGGCCACTTTAGGCTTGGATGGATTAATAGAAATTAGGTATCTTGATGGGTGTAGTAAGACATTTTTGATTTTATTGTCAAGGGTTATTGTTGAAGTCAAGTAAAAAATAATAAAATGTTACCTTGTGATTATCCATGTTATTATTGTATTGCCAACAACAATGCTAGTGTGGAAAAAAAAAAGAAAGAAATATTGCAATAAAGCTAGCATATATGGCAAAAATCTTAAGTGTGGGGTATTTTACAAGGGAAAAGCAAGTATGACTTTTTAAAATGGAATGAATTGTGAATTTGAGAGAATATCAATAGTTCTTTCCCTCAAAAGTACTTTGAAAAAAAATGGGTTGAGCAAGTTTTGCTATATACTTTAATTCTAAGTTAATGGGATAAAATTTTAAAAATGTTAGTGTATTTTATCTTAGAGTGGTTATAATTTTTGTTTATATTTCATCCATTCTTTGATAACCAATACCTTGACGCCATTACAACCTTAGAAAGATCTAAATGATTATAAGGTTTCTTTTTTAGTTGTTTAGCAGAGATGACCTTCGGGTTCCGGTGCTAAATGAGAGGCTTATGGTGTTTTTAGTGTTTAAAGTGCGAAACCATTTATACACTTAGGTGTACAATTATTCTAAGTTTGGCTATGAATTTGTATTGGTGTTTTTTATTTTGAAAGTTTCTTAAAATATTTTGATCTTGCAGACACACGAGGAAATTAACTCATATTATCTTGTTTAAATTTATTCTAGTTGGAATTTTAGTAAGTACTCTTGTTAATTACTATGCATGATTTTAAAATACATGATTCTTTATTTAAGTTTGATTTTTTGAGGATTTAGATTGTTCTAATTTGCTCGAGGGTGAGCAAAGTCTAAGTGTGGGGTATTTGATAATTATAAATTAAATGATTTTTTAGTGTGATTTTAGGTATTTAATTGAGTTAATTTGGTGTTAATTTAGTTGAATTATTATTTAATTGGTTGAATTTATGTTTTAAGGATTAATTTTAAGTTTTGGTATTTTTCAATGTAAAATTGAAAAGAAATAGACTAAATTAAAAAAATGAAAAGTTTTGGACCAATTTCATAATTTTGGGAAATTATAACAAACAATTGTGACGTTTAGTCCAGAGACCTTTCACTCAGCCGAGTAAGAAATTCAAATGGTCGAGTATCATAAAACTATTAAAAAATACCAAAAGGCAAAGAATTTATTTTGGCACAGCAAGCTTATGCTTGGTCGTGCATCACCAAGGCTAAATTTTTGCTTGGTTGTGCACCATTGTTCTTCATTTTATGCATGATAGTGCATAGATTTTGTTCTTCAGGTGCTTCACCGTGCACAAAGAGAGTTTTTGATGTAACTTCCAATTCAACTAAAATCTTTTTTTTTTTGTTCTAATTTGGAAGTAACAAAGAGCAAAACTTTTTCTTTGGGCAATAGATTTCAGTTATAAATAGAAGCTCAAAACACCAGAACAAGGAAGATCATTAGAGAATTCAGTAGTTAAACACAAAATTAGCTTAGTTTTAGTTTTACGTTTTTTTTTTTTAATTTTAGTTTGTAAAGAACAAAAGCTTAGAGTAGGAAGTCTTCTATTGTTTTGTAGTAAACAGTTAATCAAGGCAGCTTCTTAACTCTATGCTTGTGTTTATTTTTCTTAATTTCGCTTTAGTTTTCAGTATGTTTAGTAAATAGTTTTCTTTATTTTTGCTAATGGATACTTGAATCCTTCTATTTTTATTGTAATGACTTGGGTTGAGATTTAATTTTAAATATTAATTTATGATTGCTTATTTTTAAGCATATTCTTATCTTTGATTGTATTGAGATTAATTGTTGGTTTATTGATACAATAACTAAAAATTGGTTTAGACGTAGTTAAAGATTTGCATGTTCCTGGATTAACCCTTTACTGTCTATGCATGATTATTTTTTTGATTTTAAGATAATTATGGGTTGATAATATTGGTTAATACTAAAAGAGGAGGAACTAAGAATAAATTAAAGTTGAATTTACTTGCAAAAGAGTTCAATGAATATTTAGAAAGTTAAAACTAGATTCTTATTCTAAATATTAGATTTGTCTATAAGTTTAATACTAGGAATGATATTCTTGTATAAAGATATCTTGTTTTATTACTAGTTTTTTCATAATCACTGGTGTTACTATTGAAATTAAGTTGTTACAATGGAAGTTGGGAACATCGGTTCCCTCATGCACATTTTACCAAAACGAAACATTTTATCACTTGTATGTTTTTAGGTAAAAAATTGGACATCAGTCTATATTTTGAGAAAAATCTCCAAATTAATTAGTAAAAATGATTTTAAGTGTCTTTTCCACTTGACGTGTAGAAAACCATTTTTTAATAACTATTACATCCTAAAAAACATCCAAAATAAATTAATAAAAATAAGATAAAACTAAATAAAATGAAATAATGAATAAAAGAAATACAAAATAAAATAAACAAAGAGAGGATTAAACTGACTGGGGGCACGGCTCCTAACATGTGACCATCTCAAGATAACTCCATATGCCATTGAGTCAATAGCTCATACAAATAGCAAAGATCAACAAATTAGCATAGTAAAGAATATACAATGAAAACAAATTAAAATAAAATATAAGAAGTTATCACAAAATTAAATGGGCAGACAAAAGCAAAATATGTATGGAAGGACATAGAAAGTGAATTAACATATAAAATATCGATAAAATAGCATAAAGAACCATAAAAGGACATAAAATATATTAAAATGGGTATAAAATTGGCCACAAACACCCTGGGCAGGTGACGAATGCCTTTGATAAAGAAGGGTTGAGATGAGAGGAAATCATCGTGACATCCCACCTATCGCATTGATAAACGGCCGTCTATGGTGGTTTGTTCTCATCTGTCACTTGAAGGATAGATATAGAAAGCTAAAAACTAACATAAAGTTACCAAAAACCATAAATAAACCCTAGATACATGATCATATGAATCCAAAACATGTAAAAACTAAGATTCCAACCTTAAACCATACTTCAACTAAATAATAATAATATTAACACCTAAAATGACATCTATAAAAAAATAAAGTTCAAATCAACATTTTATCATGCATGCATGTTTATACTAGTGTGGCATTCAATTAAGCATATGAATTCAAATAAATAACACAAAAAACATGTTTATCTTATCATTAAACAACATATATGAACATAATGGATCTAGAAAAAGAAAGAGGGAGGGAATTCTAGAATGTTACCCTCAAAAAGATATTCTGACTCCATATACCTTAAAGTTTTGATCTTTACTCTAACCTTGGTTTTATGCTCAAAAAATAAAATGATTTTTGTTTGTGTTTTTATTGGTTCAAAAAAGTGTGTAGAACTTCTTATCTTAGAAATAGAAGAATTGATTGCTTCTTCTCCAAGGACTATGCTCTCCCTTTATTTCAAAAATGATCTCCCAAAGAAAAATTCTAATTTTTTTTTCTTTTATACCTAAAGAGGAGTTAGAATTACATTCAAACTCTAACTCTCTAAGTATGGAGGGATTAACCCCTTAAAATCTAGGCCAAATCCTTTATAAATCCTATCTTTCCATTTTTGAAAACCAAAAATGTGGGAAATCGATAAATGCCTCTATAAACGGGCATCCTCACAGATAGGTGGCAGTCTCTTAGACGAAAGCTTTGAATTTACCAAAATACCCCCAATCTAACTCTAATAGGAGGGAAATGGCTATAGACGATTGTCCTCTAATGACAAACAACCATTTGTTGTTGCTAAAGGCCAAAATTAAGGTTTTTAATGCTCTTTTGTCAAAACATTCAAAAACACATGGAAAATTATGAAATTTTCATAAAAATGTGAAAAGGCCATATTGGAGCTTTGAGATCTACATTCTTTATCAGAAATATACTATTTCCTCATCATCGGATAGCCCTGATCTAGGCTACCTCGGGTCACTATTTCTACACCTGATCTTGGTGATAGAATCATTAACAACCTATAAAGCCCCATCAAACCTCTACCCAGCTACTACTAAGTCTGCTCTAATACTTAAAACATCAGTTTGGTGCTAAATTTGCATATGCTACACTAAAGGTAAAATAGACTACAAGGTCTTATCCTATCTCTTAATGGCATCCTCTATGGTAGCCAGTCTCTCTAAAGTATCATTAAATGGTTGATGCCAGCTTCACAAGTGGTGGAGCAGTGGAAGTAGAGGTTCCTAGGTGGCCACATGGTGGCAGAGTAGTGGAAGTAAAGGCTTCTAAATGGCCATATGGAGATAACCTTTTAAGTACCCTAGATTGTGATGGTCATCATCTGATGGCTGATCATAGAGGCACTAAAGGAAGAGGTGATTCATAAAGCAGGTTGTACAGATCCACCTATATATCTATCTCAAAATTTGAGTCTATACCTACCCCTTAGGGTTTCTATAGCCTATCCTGCTAAGGTTGTTGATTAGGCTGAACTAGCAATCCTGGAGGTGCCTGAGGAGGTTAGGATTTATCTTTCCTCTATTGGTGGCTTGAGCATAATGGGATCTATTCTATAGTGCTATCTAATCTTAAGAACATCAGTAGCCTAGACTGTCCCTTCTGTCCCTATATCAGGTCAACCATATTCTTATCGAGGGTGGCCTGTAGGTTTAAAAAAGTGTCTTTCTTGAGTGCATGATTGAAGGTTCCCTCATCTGCCCCTAAATCTAATAGCAAATGGGTGACCACTCTGCCGATATAGATCTACAAGGTTAACTGTGTAGCTATCCTGAGCAAGGTGATGATGATCTCATACATGATATCGATTCTCCTACTTGTATGTATCATTTATAGATAAATGATATCGAACACATTCTCAGACCCAGGACTGCTAGCACGATCGATATATAAGGTAGATAGGACTCTAGATGTATCAACATGACTACGTGGCTAGCATAGTGCTCGTGGTGGTGTTCGAATAATACATGGCCCTAAAAAGTGTGATGACTACCTAATGCTCCCTCATAACACCCCTTTTTAGGGTTAGAACATCTACTCCTATAGGAAGTCTCATGGCCTTTATAAAGCAGTGCCACATAATATTGTACTCAATATCTCACACTCTGAACCAAACCACCCCTTTCTCTATGTTCAATCATTGAAATCCTCTATATTGAAGGGTCACCAAGAACTCTTGGGTGATATTGAGATAAATCAAAAAGGATAGAGTAAAGAATGTATTCCATCCCGCAGCGACTAGTAACTCATCGACCTCATCTATCATTCTTATAATCCACAGGAACTGTAATGACATAAACCTACTGAAGCAATACTGGACTCAGAATAAGGCCCAATATCTCTTAGTCTATTATGCAATTATCCACCCTAGAGTAGGTGGAGCCGGTGTAGCCTGTGCCTTGCAATGTGTCATCTTATAAAAAATTCAATGTTAGTTTTTTCAACATAACTTGTGTCACAAGTAATAGCAAAAATTAAACCCCTATGGATTTTGGCAAAATTTTGGCAGCATGCAGGCTTAAACCGATGTTAGCCAACCTACATTGAAATTCACATTAAAACCACAGGATAATTTACAAACCCTTAAAACCATCAATGGGCATTCTAGCAAACATGCATGACAATCAAGGCATTAAACATTATAGCTATTTTATAAGAATTTTAACAAAATTTAGGTAGCATTTTAGCTAGAAATGTGCCTGGCTCCTATATGCCTAGCACTTTACCCTATTTTCCTTTCAATATTTTTAACTATCCCAGAGAGGTGACTTATGCTTTTGGTGTTCTTCCTTCTGAGGCTAGAAGCCTAATACCTTAAGGGATAACCTTTTTATTAGAGTGGCTAATTAATGTTTTAGATTATTTTAATGACATGCCCTTATTCCAAACTAGTGTGATCTTGTTATGTTGCTTCGTCTGGTGTTTATTGACATGCTTAGATGCTTGATGGGATACTAAGGACTTTTTAGTGTTATGGACAGTGTGCATAGAGGGTGTAACCCATTTCCCTTAATTTTAGTAAAGATAATTCTCAGCCTAGATGCCATTTGTGCTGATTCTGTTGCTCACCTTACTAACAGCCTCTTATTGTTCCAAAAATGTCCTTATTTCAAAGGTAGTGTGCCCTTGTGAATTTTTGCACTAGCTTTACTTGTTGGAAAATGTGTCCTTTTAGATTTTTATGTATTTTCTTATCTTATTTTTTTCCTGATATAAACCTAACTCACCCTAACGGCTTTTTTTTTTTAAGATTTTGTTACATGAGAATCTTAAGTTGACAGCAAAGCCTCCACCTTAAGCCATGAGCACTTACCCACTAAGGAACTATATTCTTAGGAAGAGATTGTACAATTTTCACTCACCTCAAGAAAAAGCTATTTGGTAGATGGTGATATCAGATCTAGGTGCCCTTGGTTTTCCATACCTTTTGCAACTCTTGATGAATCTTTTAGATGTGTTACTTTGTGTAGGTTATATCAAGCCACTTTCTACATTGCTACTTGTTGTGCTTGCTAGTATGGGAATTTTCAAGACATTATCAGGTGTTTTTTTTCCTTCAATAGAGGCATTCTCCCTATCACCTTTTTGTCAGGTTACCACTAACAGATCTAGGGCCAACTTCCTATGAAGACTATTATACCGGAGATCGGTGCTTGTGGCTTCACCACCTCCACCATATACAAGCAGTGGGTTATGAGTTCGGTGATTGACAATAGGATACATTAGCTTTGGCATATAGAGGGAGAAAGTAGTGGATTATAAACATTATATTAGATACAATCAAAGACTATATTTTTGTTTTCATTAGAACTTTAAAGTTTATACATATGAAAAGGAATAAACTACTTTTGAATACATTAATAATGTTTTGGATACAAATGTGGCATTTCTATCTAATTTCATTACACATAATCATTATTTAATATTATTTCAACAATCATGTTACTTAATCTTGAAGTTAAATCTTAAAACCATCAGAAATCTTGTCATTAATTCGTTCTTTTGAGTTTTCTTGATTGATCATTTTCTCTTAGCCCTAATTTTTTCTTAGAATGCCTTATTTTTTTTTCCCCTGAAAGGACGCTTAATTTTAGTAAGGCTACCATTTTTTTGGCTTTCAGCCCGTAGAGCTCTTAGTCTTTTTTTTCTCTTTTGAGTCTTAACCGTGAACCTTTTCAATCTATCGATGTTAATTGGTTTCTTGAATTCATTGCTATTACTATCAGTCATAATTGTAGCTCCTTTAGATAATAATATTTTAAGCACAAAAGGTTTTTCCTAAATAGGTTTAAACTTACCTCGGATATTTGGCATCCTAGCCCACCTCTACTTGAACACTAAATCCCCCTCCTTTAAAGGATGCTTCCTAAAATTTTTCATGAATGAATGAGCTAACCTCTTCTGATAGATCTAGTTATGATAAAAAGCTTACTTCCTATTCCCATCTAGTAGGTTAAGCTATAGCAACTTTATCCAACCCAATCTATCTCTGACAATTCAACTTCTAAACCATACTTAAAGATTGATTCTAATCTCTACTGGCAACCCAACTTCTATCACATAAACCAAAGAAAATGGGATGGCCCTTGTTGAAGTTCTAATTGTAGTCTTATAATCCTATAATGCAAAAGGTAGCTTCTCAACCTAATATTTGTAAGCTTGAACCATCTTAGCTAGGATCCTTTTGACATTCTTATTAGCTACCTCAACTGGCCCATTAGCTTGAGGTCGATAAGGTGAAGACTCATGATGTTGAATGTCACAGTTTCTGAGCATCTGCTTGGTTTTAGCTTGGAACTACATACCATTGTCTAACACTATATGGTGCAGTAAGCGATACCTACATATCAAATTCTTTTCAATGAACTCAGCCATATCCCTAGCATCTACCTTTTTAAAGGATTCTGCTTCTACCCACTTTGTTAGGTAGTCAATGGCAACTATAATGAATATGTGCTTATTCAAGACTGGCAGATAGATCATAGCCATGATATTTATACTTCATATGGTGAATGGCCAAAGAGATGTAAGGTTGCACAACTCAAAAATTGGCAAGTATCTTAAATATGCATACTGGTGGTACAACTGACGTTCTTTGACATACTTAGAACAATCAATGTTTATTGTGAGCCAAAAGAATCCCTAGCATATAATCTTCTTAGCTAAGGTTAATCCAATTATAAAAGCCCTACACACTCCTATATAAACTTCTTTTATGATCTTCTTAGCCTTTTTTTCATTTAAGCATCTCAACCGAATACCATCAGGTTATCTCTTATAAAGCACTCTCTACCCATACTAATAAATTGAGTTGACAGCTTATAGATCATCTTTGGTCATTTTTAGTGGTCTCCTCTAGATATACTAGTTTTTTCTAAATAATTCTAAATGTCATAATACCAAGGCTTCTCATCATCCACCTCAATATTCATTACCTGATCAGCTTTAAAGTATAGGTTTTCGAAACTCGAGACCAACACTGGCTTTATACTCACTCCTTTCAAGTTATCCCACATTGATACCAAGGTGGCTAAGGCATCTACTAATTGGTTCTCATTTCTAAGAATTTACCCAAAAGTGCATACCTCGAACTAACTGCTCAAAGCCTTTATACACTTAATGTAGGGTAGTAACTGCTCTTCTTTCACAGACCATTTATCCTTTACTTGATAGACTACTAAAGATTAGTACCAATTTCATTTTAGGGTATTTTTTAAAACTTCCACTAAATTATTAACCCTCAATATTAATTACAATAACCGTAATTATTTAGTGGGCTAAGATTCATATTTCACTTAATTTTAAGCCAGCTTTGGCATGATGCTTTCAATATTTTTAATATATCAATTTAATATAATTTATTGAGCATTATACAACTTGACTTATTTTTATTTCATGTATGTATGTTGTCTTTGCATGGTGCAATGCATGGCCAATTAAAAATCTTGTGATGGTATTTATTAAATTTATTTATTTATTTTATGGGTTTGTAATTTTTAAATATGATTTATGTGTCATTCTCTTGTTGTAATTTTATTTTACTAATATTTGTAGTAGAATAATTTATTTCATAATTGTAATGAAGACAAAGGAACTTAACGAAGACTATAAAGGGGATCAATCCAATTCCATAATGATGGAGGTGCAAAGTGGAAGTTGTTAATCAAGACATGTCCATGTAATCTCAAGTAGACTAATCTACATTTGCCAATCCCTTAAATTGCCACTCTAACATTTTCCATATGAATCCATTTAACTCTATTGGGCATTCGTCAAAATTTGACAAAGGTATTTTGATCCTTTATCATATGATCAATTGCTCCTGAATCTACTACCTATAAAAGATAAGGTTCAGTTACAAACATAGAAATAGATACACAAATTTCACTCACTTTTAAGTTAGTATAGTGTACATGTTGGGGTACAGTGCAATCTCTTGTATAGTATTCTTTCTATTGGCCATTGAAACATTTTACTTTTGAAATGTTCACTTTCTTCTTACTTTTGAACCTTTTATTGGTCTATTTCACCTTTTGCTTTTAGATTCATAGGCCTTTTCCTTATCCAAATTTTTAAAGCTTCTTTTCTTATTCTAGTTAGAACTTATTCTAATATACTAGGAACTGTGTCATATGCATTTCAACATTGACCTTAATCACTGCCAAAGTGTCCCCCTTTAAGCTCCAAATGATGAGTGACATCCCCAAATATCTTAATGTTATCCATATGAGTTGGTTGCATCTTTATATGCTCCTAGCTCTTAGGTAAGGAATGAATAATAGCTTGGAGCTCCTGCTCATCGATCAACTTATAACTAGTTTCACTAAACTTATATATTATGTTTTCCATCTCTCTTTGATGTTTTTCACATTAAATGATCAGACCTCTTCTGATAAGTGTCAAACTTGATCATCAATTATCGAAGCTTAGCCAAAGATACACCTTCAAACTTGTCCCATAAAGTGATCTATAAAATCTATTGCATTTTGGTATGTGCAAAAATGCTTAGTGATGTCATTATCCATTGCACTTAGTAAGATGATACGAGCAGTGGAATTCTTCTTTTTCATGCCACATAGCCATTTTGATCTACCTATGTTGGGCTAATGTTTTATCCTTAGGTTTAGTTATAACCAAAATTAAGGGCTTCAGAGGCTTTTGCTCCTTAAGCATATATTAGATCTTCATACTCTAGATTTCATAATTGTCACCATTCAGCTTCATGTTTTTGTTAAACTCGATGATAATAGATTTGGAAGCAATAGCCATTTTAATCCTTTGATCACTAATAGAACAAAAGTTGCACGTTATTGAAGGAGATTAGGCAATACATGTAATTTATTATGCATTTGAAATAATTAACCTGATAAAGTTTTCTATTAGACTCAAATTCGAAAAGGCTAATTATAGTATCCAATTGTCCTCTAAGTCCTAATGTCTAATATTACAGGTTAAAAATTCATGTATAGTAAATGTAAATTATTAGATATTAAGTTTTCAAACTTAAAAGGGCACTTTTTATTGGTTTTTAGTTCATTACGTCTCTACTCAAT
>JBBPFJ010000344.1:0-74688 GCA_037975025.1 Excoecaria agallocha | reverse complement strand
TACCTCTTGAAAAACTTTTAAATAGCAGAAGCATAGAAAATGAAATAGCAAAAGCGAAGAATCTTGTTTTTGCATCACTAGCTAAACTTTTATCTACAAGCAATGAATGAATGATAAGAGCAACAATTCCATGGTCTAAATACCTCTTGAAAATTGCAAGTTGTCAAGAGGTAGAAAAGAAGAATAAATTATTTTTAGGGAGAGTTTATGGAATTCAAGTAAAGCCTCAAAAATGATTTCCAATCCCCTCTATCTAGGAAAAATATCATTTACATACGATTCCAAAACCTTGTTATATAATTTGAGAGTATCCGATATAATTTATGGTAAATTAGATAATGAAAAATAAATATAAATTTATATTTAAAAAATAAATAAAATATTATAATTGATCAATTTGTCATAAATAAAAAAATAGTAAATAAAAAATGGAAGCAAGAATGACCAAAAAAATAGGAAGGGAAAACTATAATAATTTCTATACAAACACCAAAATTTTATTATATAATTTGAGAGTATCCAATTTAACAATGAAAAATTAAGCACCCAAGTGAGAAAAAAAAATAATATAAGTATTCAAGAAGGGAAAAATAATAGAAACAAAAAACAAAGAAAAAAATGATATATTTGTGTAAGCCTTCTGTTGCAAACTATTTTAACATACAAATTTATGAACTTTTAGAATATTTACAGAGTATAATTAACGGTGGTGGAATTCTTTTAAAAGTTTATGATTACTAAAACACTAACATTTTTATTCCATTTATTCTATAATTATTTTTAAACATTTATTAAAATAATCAGGAAGAATATTTTTAATTACCACTTAATGAGAATTAATGCAAAAAAATATATTTTCCAAAATAAAGATTCTTGAAACTATCTCAAAAACTTTATATATATATATATATATATATATATATATATATTATTTGCAATAAAATGTGAAAATATAGTATGAAAAACATTATATAAAAAAATATAAATACATTCATAAGACCTATTAATCATTAAATATTAACATATAGACATTAATTCAAGTTATTCGCCATCAATAATAAAGTTGTACATAATAACATGTGAATCAAATTAAAATTTTATAAAAACCAAACCTAACTTTCAAAATATTTGAATAAATTGAAATTCATTAAATACAAGTTGTAAATATTGAAATAATAATAATAATAATAATAATAATAATAATAATAATATTATTATTATTATTATTATTATTATTATTATTATTATTATTATTATTTTAACTCATCTAGCTAGTTAGCTTGTTTTTGGTATGGTCGGTTGTATTGGCGTGCACATAATATTATTGTTTTGGCTGATATAGTTCATTTGATATATTCTAAAAAAGGGTAATAAATTAAATCCCAAAAAAAAAAAAAGTTAATTGTGCAGATTTAAAAGGGGCACATTTAAAGGGTGAGATTAATGATAGCAGTCATTTTTCAATAATTTATATTTTTTGAATACGAATTTTTGGTACTATATTTTTAAATATTTGAAATAATTTTTTTCTTTTATAAATTTGCTAATCATAAATTCAAATTAATCATATCGACAAATTTTAAATGTCAAATAATTATATATATAACCGGTCACCATATGCATCCTATTTATATATGCAACTATGATTAAAATGAATTTTTCATAATAGATGACAAATGGATTTGAGTCGGGTTATAATGGATTGGGTAACATGTGGTTCAATGTTGTAAATGATTTAAAATTTTATAAATAATAAATAAATTCAGTTGAATCAAATTGGGTCATAACGCAAATAAATTATTATTAAATGAATTACAAATGAATTGACTCATAAATGGATTGAATCATAAACCGTTCAAATTTTATGATATTATTTTTATTTCTTAAATTTTTTTTAGTAAAAGTAAAAAAATATGGATGTATAACTTTTAAACAAAAAGGGATAAATAAATAAATTTTCTTATAAACTATTATTGTTTAACATATTATACCCTAAACTATCATGGTTTAACATTTTGTACCAGCAACCTAAATTACCCCATCAACTTATTAAAAACACTAAATTATCCCCATATAGAGACACGTGACATATTATGAAAAGAGTGTGCAAACCACCCACACATGGTGCAACAATTTTTAACCAATTCAAAGGGTATTAGGGGTATAAACGGATCTAAATCTTATTGTACTAAACCGAAATATAAAAAAAAAAGACTTAAAATCGAGTTATACAATTGAATTTTTAACTAGAACCGAACCGAATTGTACCATTAACTTTATTTTCAATGGATTTGAATATTTAATCCGGATCTGGATCAAGAATTATATTGAACTATATATTGAACTGTTTTGAAACCGAATTGGATCAAAAGAATAGATATTTATTAATTATTATATATAATATTAATAATTTATATATAAATATTATTCATAATTATATTTTATATTTATTATATAAATTTTAATTCATAATTATTTGTATTAAATATGTTAATACATGAAATTAAGATAATAATAAGTTAGTAAATTAAATTGAATAGTTTAATTATTACTGAGATAAATTTAATTGTGATAACAATTATTATATTTATATGAATATGAATATGAATATATAACTAAAATAATTTATATTTAATTTAATTTACCATTAATATTATTTAACTATTGCTTAATTTTTCTTTTTGTACAAATATCTATATAAATATGTAAACTAAGTAATTTATCACATAATCACCTTACCAATTAATTTCATTTACCTTTAATATTACTCAACTGATACTCATTTATTTTTGACAGAATTTTATGAATATGTAAATTAAAAATGTAATTATATATAGTTATTATTTGTGATGTTTTAGCAATATATGAGTATAAAACCACCTTACCAATAATTTCGTGAACTTTTAGCACCATTCAACTAGTACTTATATATTTTTAGCATAATATTTGTATGAATAATTGAGTATATAAATTAATAATATAATTATATACAATTATTATATATAATGAGATTTACCAATAACATTATCCTTGTGGTATTTCCATGGCAACATCTCTTGGACAGGTATACAAGGGTCAGCTAAAGGAGAATGGGGACAAGTATATATATATATATATATATATATATATATATATATATATATATATATATATATATTACATTGAATAATGTGAGCTGAACCTTATTTAACACACAAACTAATAAGGTTAATTTTTTGATAAATTTACAATGTTTTGTCAAAAATATTCTCATTTAATTTGGTGTTGACTATTTACTTAGGATTAGAGAGAATGAGTGAGAAGCAGATGATTTAAAAATTAGAAAAATAATTGATGAATGTAAATTTGTAAAAAATTAATTCTATCTGGAATTTCTCAAGATTAGAATTTTTCAAGATGACAGATATTTTGAAATAAACAAATAAATGTTGTAAAACGACAAATATTGTGAGATTGATGGAGTAAGTTTTCTTGCCTCTTATTAGTGAAATCATTGGTGATAATTATTTTTTTTTATTTCACTCAAGTTGAAATCGGTGATATGAATTTTGTTTTCCTAGGATTACATGAATTCTACTAATATTAATGATTTTTTTGTTATTTCTAAAATCTTCTTTTTTATTATATGACTTAATTAATTCACAAGGTAGTTGTATTAATCAATTATTCTATTTTATATTTGGTGATATTTTTATTTTATACAATTAATGAAGAATTTTATGGTAACCCACATTTCAACCTTTAATTTCCCTGCACATATATATATATATAGTTTCATTCCCAACAAGGCAAAAGCAATTTTCTAGAATAAAGGCTGCCATTTATATTTACAAGTGAAATATCATAAGCTATAACATGTATATTAGCTCAAGGCATATACAGAAAAATAAGATGAGAACATAGAAAGGCCCGACTAAAAAAAGTTAACAAAAATCAACTCCAGGCAAAACTAAACAAAATGAATCTGGATGCTATCTTTTGTTGATGGAGTGTGAAGAAACTAACGAATACAAACCCTAGTTCACCATCTTCTCAGTCAAAAATTCAGATGGCAAATAGTAAAGCATCAACACTGGAGACAAAAAGAATGATCTCCAACGAGAGATGGAGACTGTTCACCGAAAAATTAAGCAGATTCACGGTGAGACGAGGGAGTTTTTTGATAGAAGGAAGATTTTGACATAGGCAGCGCACTTGGCATTAGGGCTGTCGGAGGAGGGAGGGAGTTGAGAATGGAAATAGCAGAAAGGGGTGAGGGGAGAGACAAAATATTTCCGTCGCTAATCATTTTATTGTAATAAAATACTATTAGCAACAGACCAAATTCCATTGCTAAGCCATCGCAAAAAAGCCGCTATATTTTTCCTTCAAAATTAGCAAATAAAACATTTGTTGCTAAATTTTCTGAATAACTTTCATGAATAAAAAATTATAAAACTTAGCGACGGATATTCTGTCGCTAATTCCATCGCAAAACATGGAATGTATATTTCCCACCAATTATTTGTGAATGATTATTCATTCCGTCGCTCTTTTGTTGCAAAAAAAATAGAAAATAACTTTTCCACAACAAATTGAAAAACAGTCGCAAAACCGTCGCAAATTACCGACTAAAATAATGTCGTTGCTAATTTACAATTTTTTGTAGTGTTAATTTAAAAAATAATTTTAATATAGCAAGGAATTAGCATTCTAGATAGTAGCTATTGAACAATAATTTAGCTATAACATAACTCTAGCTAACTTTGTGAGAACACATTAGTGACAGATAATTTGTCACTGAAATCACATTAGCAACAAAATACTTGTCGTAAAATAAGGGGTAAATGTGTTGTATGGTGACAAATATCCTGTCGTCGCAAAATTTAGCTAGAATATTGTCGTAGCGATATGGCAACGAATGTACTATTGTCGCAAAATTTAGTGAAAATATTATCATAGCGATATGGCAAAAGATTGTATTGTCGTTGTAAAATTTAGCATCAACAATTTCGTAGCGATATTGCGACGAAAATACTGTTGTTGCAAAAATTTGCTTGAATATTGTCGTAGCAATATGGCAATGAATATATTATCATCATAAAATTTAGCGAGAACATTGTCGTAACAACATGGCAACGAACATTTTGCGACAACGTTTAGTCATCACTAAAATTTGGCATCGACTTGTTGTACTCGTTAAATTCTGCTCAACAACTTTAGTTTCCAAAAGATTATCATCACTTAATTGTCGCTTAACTGATTTAGCGACAAAAAAGCATCAATTAGCGATGACCTTTTTCGTCTCTATTTTTTCATTTTTTTAATAATGCAATTTATATAATCATATAAGTATATGATCATCTCACTAATTAATTTCATTTACTTGTAGTATAATTCAACTAATACTCATCTATTTTTAGTACAATACCTATATGAGTATGTAAATTAATAATGTCATTATATATAGTTATTATATATAATTAAATTTTACCAATTAATGTAATTATACGAGTATATAATCACCTTACCAATTAATTTTATTTACTTTTAGTGTCACTCAACTAATATTCATCTATTTTGAAACAATAACTATATAAGTAATTGAATTGTGAATCAATAATATAATTATATACAGTTGTTATATATAATTATATTTTACCGATTAATACAATTATATGAGTATATTCTTATTAATTAATTTTACTTACTTTTAATGCCATTTAAATAATATTTACTTATTTTTGGCACAATAAGTGTATAAATATTTAAATTAATAATATAATTATATATAGTTATTATGAATAAAAAAATTTCAGTTATTTTTATTTGTTATCAATATATTCTAGTTGAGATTGGCTATACTTTTGATTTCGGAGATATCAATTGAAAATTTTAAAATGTTTGAATCATGTAATTATAATATTTGCATAAATTCTTGAATGTGTATTTAATGTTTAAATTTTTTTGGTATAATTATTTAATTTTTTTTTATTTTTTTAGATATAGTTCAAGATTCTTAAATTAGTGCAAACGTAATGTACGTAAAGAATGTTAAACGTTATATTTTTGAATTTGTACTTTTATTTAAACTTCAATTGTTTTATTGAGATACTTAAATTGTAATTTATCGTGTACACTCTTAAGTATTTCATATAATTTTTAATAATATAAAAGATATTATTTATGCTTTTAATAAGTTTAAAAGAGTAATTTGACATTCGATTAGTTCAATAAAATAAGATACTAAATAGTAATAATTTACTAGAAAATTTATATATTATCTTTAAAAATATTTTTTAATTTTAAATTATATAAAAATTATAAAATTTTAAATAATTTAAACAGATCATACATTCATAAATGGATCGGTACTAGTCACACAATAGAGTTAGATAAAATTACTTTACATATTGGATCACAAATAGATTATTTACTAATCAAATATAAACTATATGTTGTCAATGTGGACGGATTCTATAATTTCGTAATCTAGATCAAAATTTATCTCTCATTCCTATCAAAATATTAATCAGCTGCATAGCAACCTCTCTAATTTCAGCACGGATATTGCTCGCTTTCACCGCATATCTCGCAAACTCAACAACAAAAGTTTCGCCTAGTGGGAAAAAGATAGAAAAATAATTACTTTAAACTAAATCCATGTATAAATTTATCGACTAAATCTATAGACAAATATCACATATAGGATAAAAAGAAGGTTGAAAAATTGGTATATATCAATGTTTTGAAATTTGGTTTGACCCAAACGATCGAATCATGACTTGGTAAGAAAATTGGATTGGTCCAACACAAAACTCAAAAAATAAAAAAAAAAACTTGGATTGAACTGAATTGGATCGGAAAAATTTGAATTGAACCGGGTTGGATTTCAAAAACTTTTCAGAAAAAAATTAAAAAATAAAAAATAAGAAAACGGTTTGCTTATTTTATTATATCTTATACGTGTGGTTGGAGAATTATAGATTTATATAATTTGATTTATTTTTCTTATTATAATTAATTAAATTTTAATTTTTATCCCATTCAATCAAACTTGTAAAATATTTTTGTATAAAACTATATATTTTTCTGCATAGTTCAGTGTTATTAATTACATTTATTTAGGAAATTTATGGTAGTTTGTACATATGCTAAATAAATTTATTTGAATGTTTATTTTTAATGTTATGTGAATTTATTTAGATATTTATTACTCAAGACAATATATTTGATTTTTACATTTACAAAATTTATTGAACTTAAAATTGATATTTTTATATTAATATTTGGTAATTAATAGATTTTTAATTTATTTTTACATACTATATGTCTAATTTTTTATAAATAATTGTATTTAAGAAATAATAAAAATTTCGAATCGATTCGATCGAATCAATTGATTCATTATTCAGTTGGGAGACTGAGTCAATTTCTGAGCCAAATTTCAAAATATTGGTATATATAATATCGGTTTGATATATAGAAAATTCATATACGAAAAAAAAAAAAAGCATTTTGAAAAAAGTGGTACGAAACATCGAGCCATGTTGATGTGGTGTTTCAATATTGTGGGAGTTATTGATAGCTTTCATCTATTTTCAATGATGTTAATCAATAGCATGCATTGAACAAACCCATCAATTGTTGTTATTCAAGTCTTGAAACATTTGATTAAAAGAGGAGGGGTCCGTACAATCCCGTTTCAACCTGGGGGTATATAAATCTTATTTTTAATATTGCAATATTTGATTGTTAATTTTTTTTAATGAAAGTATTTGGTCTAGCAAATCCGAAGTTGACAATAATGTATGATAAATGAATTAAATAAATATAATTTATGCATGCTCATACAAAACAAGTATTCATACGTTTACTGAGCATTAGTTTTGGCATATGCTGATTATACTTTGTTATGGGAGCATGCATGACACAGCAATTGATCTTTCACACTTAGAAAATGAGGCTTTTATCTAGCTTTCCTTATGTTGGGAGTTATAGTGAACTATCAAGGTCTTGATTTGCTTTTAATACATGATTTTATAGATAAAAGAAAGTAATGGCCATTTACTTGAAAGAGCAAGATATTTAATTCTACACATTTTTATGGGAACTGGGAATTATGAGGGATTGAAGACAAGGCGGAATTTGGGTGTTGAAAATGCAGTTTCCTCATTTGAGGATTCAACAACCAGCTGTTGATCAGCCTAATACTACCGCTGATGGATCTGGACATGATGATGTTGCCCCTTTAGCTGCACAAGATGATCATCCACAGAATGATTCTCCATTTGCTCATGGTGGTGGTTTTGCTTCCTAGTGATATTAGCAGCACTATATGTTTGATCATTATTTTATTTAGATTATACTGTTGACGCTAATTAGTACGATAATATTACTATTTTATTGTTTCATGAGAGATTGTTTGAGGATAATATTATGTAATGTTTCAAATAATTTTCTATATATATATGTGTATTTTGGAACATATTTTTATTTGGAATAAATATATATTTATATGTGTGAAATTATTGTATTGTACAAGATTAAAATAAATAAATAGCGATCATTGTATACAGGATTAAAAATTTTAAAATACAGCAAAAAAATGAATTATTCAATAATTTAGCGACGAATTTGCAACAGATCTAATGTGTAATAGATATAGTTTAAGAAATAATTAGCGACTAATATTTCTTCGCTAACTTTTATAGTAAATTTATAATTAGCAACGGAAATTGTAGTCGCTAAATATTATTATTATAATTCGGCGACTAATTAGGAATATAAATTAACAACGGAAAATAAAATATTTTTCGTCGCTAAATTAGCGACTGATTTTGAATCCGTTGCTAATATATTCACGACTGGCCTTTTAGCGACTGTTCATCGTGGCGTTGCTAATTTAATTTAGCGGCGGATTTCTAATAATTAGATTAGCAATTTTTTTGTAGTGTGCATAGTTCAGTGTTATATAATTACATTTATTTACAAAATTTAGGATAGTTTGTACGTATGCTAAATGAATTTATTTAAATGTTTATTTTTAATGTTATGTGAATTTATTTAGATATTTATTACTTAAGACAATATATTTGATTTTTACATTTACAAAATTTATTGAACTTAAATTTGATATTTTTATATTGATATTTGGCAATTAATAGATTTTTGAATTTATTTTTACATACTATATGTCTAATTTTTTATAAATAATTGTATTTAAAAAATAATAAAAATGTCGAATCGATTTGATTGAATCAATTAATTCATTATTCAGTTGGCAGACTGAGTCAATTTCTGAGCCAAATTTCAAAATATTTGTATATATAATATCAGTTTGATATATAGAAAATTCATATACGAAAAAAAAGAGCATTTTGAAAAAAGTGGTACGAAACATCGAGCCATGTTGATGTGGTGTTTCAATATTGTGGGAGTTATTGATAGCTTTCATCTATTTTCAATTACGTTAATCAATAGTATGCATTGAACAAACCTATCAATTGTTGTTATTCAAGCCTTGAAACATTCGATTAAAAGAGAAGGGATCCGTGCAATCCCGTTTCAACCTGGGGGTATATAAATCTTATTTTTAATATTGCAATATTTGATTGTTAATTTTTTTTAATGAAAGTATTTGGTCCAGCAAATTCGAAGTTGAAAATGATGTATGATAAATGAATTAAATAAATATAATTTGTGCATGCTCATACAAAATAAGTATTCATACATTTACTGAGCATTAGTTTTGGCATATGCTGATTATACTTTGTTATGGGAGCATGCATGACACCGCAATTGATCTTTGACACTTAGAAAATGAGGCTTTTATCTAGCTTTTCTTATGTTGGGAGTTATAGTGAACTATCAAGGTCTTGATTTGCTTTTAATACATGATTTTATAGATAAAAGAAAGTAATGGTCATTTACTTGAAAGAGCAAGATATTTAATTTTACACATTTTTATGGGAACTGGAAATTATGAGGGATTGAAGACAAGGTGGAATTTGGGTGTTGAAAATGCAGTTTCCTCATTTGAGGATTCAACAACCAGCTGCTGATCAGCCTAATACTGTTGTTGATGGATCTGGACATGATGATGTTACCCCTTTAGCTGCACAAGATGATCATGCACATAATGATTCTCCATTTGCTCATGGTGGTGGTTCTGCTTCCTAGTGATATTAGCAGCACTATATGTTAGATCATTATTTTATTTAGATGATACTGTTGATGCTAATTAGTACGATAATATTACTATTTTATTGTTTCATGAGAGATTGTTTGAGGATAATATTATGTAATATTTCAAATAATTTTCTATATATATGTGTATTTTGGAACATATTTTTATTTGGAATAAATATATATTTATATGTGTGAGATTATTGTTATGTACAAGATTAAAATAAATAAATAAATAGCGATCATTGTATACAGGATTAAAAATTTTAAAATACAAAAAAAAAATCAATTATGCAATAATTTACCGACGGATTTGCAACAGATCTAATGTGTAATAGATATAATTTAAGAAATAATTAGTGACTAATATTTCTTCGCTAACTTTTATAGTAAATTTATAATTAGCAACGGAAATTGTAGTCGCTAAATATTATTGTTATAATTTGGCGACTAATTAGGAATATAAATTAACAACGGAAAAAAAATTTATTTTTCGTCACTAAATTAGCGACTAATTTTGAATTTGTCGCTAATATATTCACGACTAGCCTTTTAGCGACTGTTCATCATGGCGCCGCTAATTTAATTTAGCGACAAATTTCTGATAATTAGATTAGCAATTTTTTTGTATTGTGCATAGTTCAGTGTTATATAATTACATTTATTTACGAAATTTAGGATAGTTTGTACATATGCTAAATGAATTTATTTGAATATTTATTTTTAATGTTATGTGAATTTATTTAGATATTTATTACTTAAGACAATATATTTGATTTTTACATTTATAAAATTTATTGAACTTAAAATTGATATTTTTATATTGATATTTGGTAATTAATAAATTTTTGAATTTATTTTTACATACTATATGTTTAATTTTTTATAAATAATTATATTTAAAAAATAATAAAAATTATAAATTGATCCGATCGAATCAATTGATTCATTATTCACTTAAATTAATTTCTGAGCCAAATTTCAAAACATTGGTATATAAAATATCAGTTTGATATATAGAAAATTCATATACGACGAAAAAAAATTGAAAAAAGTGGTACGAAATATCGAGCCATGTTGATGTGGTGTTTCAATATTGTGGGAGTTATCGATAGCTTTCATCTATTTTCAATGATGTTAATCAATAGCATGCATTGAACAAACCCATCAATTGTTGTTATTCATGGATCTTGATTTTTCCTTTTCTTTTTTTTCTCACACTGAATCTTTCACCCGGAAAAGGGGCCACCGAACAATCTAGAAAAAGCAAGGAGATTTGATGACTTCACGTTACAATTTTTGTCGGTTGCAGGGGCTTTGGATTTTTTTTTTTAAATTAGGCTTAATATATAAAATATCCTTCAACTTATAAAAAAATTTCAAAATTTGTATTTAAATTTTGATTATATGTAAATTATCACCTGGAATTTTAATAACCTTTATAAATAACTACCCATCGATTGTAATATATTATTTTTCTACCTTCATAGAAGTTGTGAAATTATCATCTCCTTATATTTTCTTGCAATAAAACTTGTTTCCATTTGTTTTATAACGCCTATGTACATATCAAAGATCAAGATATTTTAATTGTAAAATTCTTTGTTTTACCGGTAATATTTTTTAAAAAGAGCAATTTTACCTCTAATATTTATTTATGGACAAATTTACTTTTAAAATTATCAAAATAATACAATTTTACCGCTAAAATAATGAAATCGTTAGTTTGATATTATTACGTCAAAATTTTGTAACATATTAACATCAACGGTCAAAAGATAGTATACAATTAAATTAATGGTTTCGTTATTTAAAGAGCAAAACTGTATTATTTTGATAGTTTTAAAGGTAAAATTGACCGTAACTAAATATTAGAAGTAAAATTGCTATTTTTTTGTAAATATTAAGGATATTTTTGCACATTAAACTTTTTGAAATTTTTTATATATTCGGGTCAAATTTTATATATTAAATCTTTAAATTTAATTTGTTAATTTCCCCAGTAATAAATCAAAAGTTTTAGAAAATTATACGTAATTCTGGTTGATTGACCAAAACTGTCTTTTTAATGATTTCAGGTTCACTATTGTGCTGGTCTGATTCGGAAGTTTAATTACCATATAAGCGAAAATCAGCGAAGGGTGGCCTCCCCTCTTAATCTTTCATTTCCATAATGGTCGTACGTGACTTAAATCCAACGACCGTGACAGGAACGTCCCTACACAATGTCTTGATAACTTGCCAATCCGCATTGGAAAAGTGTTTTCTTTTATTAACCACAAAAGAATTTAAATTATATTTATTTATAATTTTTTAATTTTTAATATAATATAATTTATTTTTTTTAAAAAAATTTAGAATCAATTAAATTTAATAATTTAATTTTTATCACATAATTTAATATTAAATTTAAATATATTTATTATTTCTTAATTTCAATAAAAATAATAAAAATAATAGATAAAAAAATAGATAAAATAATTAAAAGAAAAAAGTATTTTTTATATGAAAAATTTAATTTGAAGTGCATAAATATTTTTTAAGTATATGTATAATGATTTTGATGAAATTTTATACAATCTTAAGAAGTAATACCATTTTTTAAAAAAAAATATATAACTTTATGAATAGATATATAAACTCAAAAATTTTGAAAAAGAGCTAATAATATTTTTTTGGAAAGATTAAATGTAATGATAAAAAATTTTAATTTTAAAAATTTCAGAGAAGACGGCAATTCCCTTGGGTCACCACCTGGTTCCGTTCCCTAGTCTCTTTCAATGTATTTTAGCAATCTTTAAGAAGAGTTTAGTATATATAAACTCAGCAACTATATCCCATATATAAACTCAGCAACCATTTTTCAATGAAAAAAGGAAAAATGGTTAAGTGATAATGCTGACGCATTTTGGGTTAACGTCAATTATGTTTATGGCTGTCTTCACTTTCGTCCTGCTTGTGCTACCGCCGGTCCTGCCGCCACTGCCGCCCCCACCGCTTTTCCTGCTCTGTATTCCTCTCTTCATCATGAGCTTCCTCATTTTCTTGGCCTTTTCTCCATCCAAGATCCCTTATACACCTAAAGTTTCTGTTTAGTTTGAAGCATTTTCTTTGTTGTTGTTATTTTCTTGCGACAATGAAACGACACGTCGTCAAAATCCCATCCATCCACAGAATCTTGTGGAAGGTTCGATATATATATATATATATATATATATATATATATATATATATATGAGATTTAGCTTGAAGGAGTGTAGGAAATCAAAGATTTTAGTACTTGATTGTCTATAATATTCGTACACTTCTTTCTTTTTTTTTTAATTTATAATATATTATTTTATTTTAGGTTTTAGGCCCTTAAATTTATTTTAATAGTTAATTGAACCCTTTTTGAGGCAATTACATGAATTAATAGGTAGCGGAGGTGATCTTATCCAACCTCCTGGAAACTGGGAAATGTTCTCGGTTCTGGAGGCATAGGCGGCGGCGGAGGAGGAGTGGTTGATGAGACTGTTGGGGTTGAAAGCGAAGCTTCTAGATGATCCCTGAAATGAAGAAGAATGAACTTGGGGTAAAGGGATGGGATCTAAAGATGATTGAAACCTTCTCAGCTTCTTCTTTAGACGAGTCTTCCGGTAGTTCTTTATATCATTAGCTGTTCTTTGAGGAAGGTATGAAGCAATTGTTGCCCATCTAATTTATTAAATATTTTGTTAATAATAAAAGAAATTTATAAGAAGAGTAAAATTAATTAAAAAAAAAGAGAGAAAAAGAGGAATTAATTACTTGTTATATAATAAAGCTTGCAAGTGAATACCTGCAATTCTTTTGCTGCGACTTTGCTGCCAATTTTTACACCTACAGAATAAACATATATAAAATCCAAAAAAAAAAAAAAAAAGAAGCTAGAAACAATGAACTAAATTTGGAATAACATTGATGCTGAACATACATTACTACAAATTTGTTTGCATTTATTATACTACTGTTTTCGACATTTAATAGCTCAAATTTTATCCGATTGCTAAAAGTGTAATGATCATTAACACAAGTTCTGGGTTCGTCACGGGGCAGGGAAGGAGGATATTTCCTCCCCGTTATTGAATCGGGAGCGGGGACGGGGAATCCATATTATAACTTACAGACATCTTACTCTTTGTCAAATATACCGAGCTATTGTACTAGCCAAGTTCTAATTAAGTGCTGTCGAAAAGTAGCGATAAAAAATGACAATGTTGTCATTAAATTGTTGCAATATATGTTTTTGGTTGCACACCTACGAATATTTGCAACATAATTTTTTTTTTTTTGTGGCAATTTTGTTGCTAAGCAACGATTTTACTTATCCTTGCTGAATTTTGTGGCTATTATACATTTTTTTAGTGATGGGTCATTAAATTGGAGCTTGTATAACACAACTTTGATTTTTTTAAGGGTGAAATTACCTCAATAGAATAATAAGAGACTTACACTGTGTTTCAATGAAATTGGCATGATGGTATGGCATGATGATATGGCATGATGATATGGTATGGTGTAATATGGTGTGGTGTAATACGGTATGATATTATAATTATTGTTAATATGTTTGGAAAAAATGGTAGGGTATGATTGAATAAACATTTGATAGGAAAAACGAAAAAAATAATTGACCTATAATTTTAATTTGGTAACTGACCCAAGAAATAATATTGCAACTAACTGACCACTAAAAATATTTTGGGATGAATTTGGATGGACCCATGGGTTTGGGTCAATTTTACCAGGTCTACGAACAATCTAACTTAAAAAATTTAATTCATAATCCAACTGGTTTGTATTGGGTTCAATCCATTTAAAAAATTAAATGAATTGGAGAAAAAATCAATTATAACCCACTTAATTTACATTTGAACGCCCCTAAATAATTCTAGCAAGATTCATTTTGAGAGAAAGTAAGCTTTAAATAGGCTATAAAATAAACATAAATAGCAATCTAATTTGACTAAACTAACTATTGAGTTGTCTAAATGATTAAAACTAATTAAACCCTTTTGAAAGATTATTACATGATTTTAAAAATAAAGCCTTAATAAATATAAAAGTCCTAAACCAAATAGAAATCAAATAAACATTGAGTGCTTCTAGATAGAATTATCAATGTTTTGCATTTCCAAGGAACGTTCTACTCTTTCTACGGGCATTCGAATAAATTTCTCAAAAAAAAAAAAATAATAATAATAAATTTATATCCGCTTCAATAAAAAAATTGTTCAAATCCAACATTTACCAGAAAAAAGGTACATGTGTAATTATACTTACCTAAATTCTGAGGTTTTTGCCTCCACAAGCCATGCACGTTAGTGGATCTTACCCTCCACACAAAAATAAAATAAAAAATAAAAAATACTTACCTCATTTTCATCTATGATATTTTTCTAATAAATCATTCCAAAAATAAAAACATTGTTTAATTTAGAAAAAAATATTTTTTAATTTGGTTTATTCAATTTATGAAATATGTCATAAACTGAAACTGATATAATAACACACCAAAAAAAAATGTATTAAAAAAATTTAGAAAAGTAAATTTAATATTTTGTTTTTCTTTTTTCCATTAGTTCTTCTTTGGAAATTGGAACGTCTATATGGCCCATGGCCACCACACATAACCAATATTACCGTAGTTGAGATTACATTATTGATGCTTTCTAAAGATAGAAAGGCCGCAAAATGACAATAAATCAATATTACTATGAAATAAAGGAGGAGATTACCTTATATGGAGATTAAATGTCCAGTTTGAGCTTCCAAAATTAATATAGTTTATGGATTTCAAAAGTCCAACAACCAAAGTCGAGATTAAATCACAGGTATTTTGGTGGAAAAAGGAAGAGATCGGCATCTATATGAGACCTCAATTTTACCACTTGCAGTTTTCTTATGTCTGTCCATCAAGGTCAATCCCTTTTGCTGATCATAAAATTGCAATAGAGATGGAAGAGAACAAGTATACTCAACCAAAAAACAAAAAAAGGAAAGAAAATCAAGTTTTCCACTACTTGATCAAGCTTAAAAGGGAATACAATTGAAATGGGCAAAGGTGTGTTCTATGCTTAACGCATCAACGATAACATGTTTTGTAACCTACACTCTCCAGGATCCGTACATTATCAAGTTATAAATGGGGTTACCAATTATATTTTCACTCGGCATATTGTTGCTTATTTCATATTTCATTGCCTTAACACTTTAAGGTTAATTTCTAGCTATCAATTCATTTATCCATTTAGTGCCAATTTAGTTACCGTCGCAATTTTGCTATTCATTTGGTCAAAAATTACAATTCATTTAGTGAAAATTTTAGCAATATAATGGCTATAATTTTAATCTATATTTCTATAAATTTTCAAAAATACACTCATAATATTCAATCTCCAACTCTAATACTTCAGTCAACAACACAAACACTTCTAAATTTCATCATGGTCATCATAAGCCTAAACCATCAATCACACACATATACACATGCATTTATATCCTTATAAACATCTCATTCATCAAATACATTAATTACATATACATGCCTTGCGATAACTAAATTTCATTCCAAAATTTTTCCTCCATTTAATGCTGCCATATTTAGCAACGATCATAGATTTCCGTTGCTATTTTTCGTTGCTATATTTTGGCGCTAAGATTTTCCTCCTTTTTAGCAACGAAATACCACCATTTTTTATTCCGTTGCTAAACATAAATAATTCAACCAAATTTAGCAACATAATTAAATTTTCGTTGGTAATTAGCAATGAAAATCGAATTCCATTACTAAATTAGCAACGGAATCAATTCCGTTGCTATTTCTAGATTTGTTGTAGTGTATATCATAAGTCTATACACACACACACATCCCATCTTGAATAATACACATACAAAATGATAATTAAATCTTCTCCAAAATAAGCTTTCTTCCTCAATCCACTTTATATTTGAGATTTCGAATACCTATCCCTACGTGCAACAAAAAACAATACGCTGAATATAAAATCTAATGTTGGATATCCAACTAACAAATTTCACCATTACATACTAAAATTCTAACTTACTAAACATACACTTCACATTTAACCCAATATAAATACTTTGTCTACTTAATTTATTTAATACTTCCTCATTATACTTAAATTTCTTTATTTCTCTTATAAATTATTATTTTCATTATTTTTCTCCAAATCACATATTTAAATGTCACCATTTCTTTATTAATATTCTAACTTCAAAAATTTCACTACTCTTCTTATTATGGGCCAAAATTTACACATTTAGCCTTAATGGTATGATCTTTTGTTAAAATTATATTTTTATCCTTAAAGTCCTATCTTTTGCCATAATTACCATTTTACCCCTATATTCTCTATTTTAAGCAAAATTTATCGTTCTTTTACATTTTCAACACCTAAGTTGCATTTTCTTTTATTTTAGTCCTTAAGATCACTTATTTTATCAAAATTATAATTTAATCCCTATTTTTACAATTTTTTCACTTATTTATGGTTTTACCCTTATCTTACCAAATTTAATTCCTAATCTCATTTTTACCCTACAAATTATATCTTACACTTCTTTTACCATTTTACCCTTGTTTTTATATTTTATTTCTTTCCTTCCATTTTTTTATTTTCCATCTTTATTTATTATTTACCCATTTCTTCAATCTCTCTTCATCTTATTATTAGTTTCGTCCCTAGTAGTTTCAATGGAAACGAAACCCTTGAACTAGATACATGGGACATAGATCCTATAGGCCCAAAATTCTTACTTTTTTTATTTCTTTTCTCAATTTTTTTCGCATATTTACAATGTGGATCTGTCTTTGGTCTACTTTTGCGAGTCGTCATGACTCGCTACCACAGTGAGTATCTCTGTGGTTAACCAATTATATTCTATACTTATAATTTCACTTTTAGACACTAAAGGCAAACCTATTTTCACAATATCAATATAAAAGTATGCATTTTGTTCACATTTTCTCATATTTTGATGTTATGTAATTGAATTTCATACAATGCACATCATTTCAATCAATTTATCATTTCACACCATTTTCATGATTTGAATCATCATGATTTCATTAATAAGTATCTAACACTATTCGACCATCCAAGGGCTTATATTAAGCCATTTGTTATCCTCTCATTGGTTACAAGTTTTAATTATCAAATCATCCCAAAAATAGGTCTAAAAATATGAAAAAATATTGAATAAAGTGTGTTTAAAATTTTGGATTAATCCAACTTCGTTTCGGTATACTTCTAAGTTTGGAGGTAAAATTTACCAGTATGAAAATAATAACTTCAAAATTGTTTAAAATTTTATTTTTCACTTTCAAATATTAATTACGATTATTTCTAGTGGTTTTATGCAATTTGAATAATTTTAGGAGGTCCAAAGCAATTTTTTCTAGCTGGTCAAAGTGTGGTTAATCCTAATACAGGTCGGGTAAATTTTCACTGTGCTTTTTGAGAACTTATTTGTCCTCAATTTTATCTCAAATTATACCACTATACTCGTCATAAATTTTATTTTTCAGTGGCGAAGAAAATTTTCCACGGATTCCAGATAATACTATTCACCTCGATGTCATCTCGTATCATTATTCATCCCTGAAAAGTACCATTCAAATGACTCAAACTGAGTCGATGTTACATGTTTGGAAAAATTTTGATCCGGATTGATACCTACAAGAAGAAGAAAGGATCAATAGAGATTTATAAATACTTTGACGGTTAAGTTAGATTCTTAAAATACGAAAAACAATTAAAGAATCATTATAAATAGAAAGAAGAGGACAATTATATATATATATATATATATATATAATTGATAGTATTTAATATTAGCTTTTATGTATGGTAGCATTTAGATTATTGAATAATGATTGCTATTATAAATATTTATAGCGTTCGTCAGTTTCATCTTTATATTTTCGTTGAACTAGTTCGATTGATTTGAATTTATGGTTCGGATTTTATTAGTTTTGTTATCAGTAGATTGGAAGTTGGGCAAGAACTAAACCCAAATCTTGGTATGTGACTCATTCTTAATTTTAGTTTCTAAAAGCTAATGCTATCGTATGTTTTGCACATTTCAACCTGGATATGTGAAAACATGTAGAATAAGCATATAGGAGTAGAAAAATTGAAAAAAGAAAGAGACGTCGTTAAAATATCTATTGAAAAGGTTGGATCTTCTTACTATGATTTCAATGTTTTGCTTCATTAACTTAGGTGACATCACCAGCACCAATGGGGAAAAGAATAGAGTATTATAGTTAGGGGTGCACATCGATCTGGATTTTTCTGCACCGAACCGAAGTATCGAATAAAAAGATCCAAAACCGAACTGTACCGCTGATTTTTTAACTAGAATCAAACCGAATTATGCCGTTGACTTTATTTGAAACAAATCTGAATATTTTACCTAAAACCGAATCGAGAATTGTATTGAACTGTACCGAATTATCTTGTACCGAAAGAACCGATCTTTATTCATTATTATATATAATACTAATAATTTATATATAAATATTACTTATAATTTTATTCTATATGTATTGCATAAATTTAACTTTATAATTATTTACATTATATATTTTAATACAAAATTAAGATATTAATTAGTTAATAAATTAAATTAAATATTTTAATTATTAAGAATAGAAATTTAATTATTATAATAATTATTATATATATATGAATATGAATATATAACTAAAATAATTTGTATTTAATTTAATCTATCTTTAATATCACTTTACTATTATTTTATTTTCTTTATACAAATCTATATAGATATGTAAGTTAAGTAATTTATCATATAAGTATTTTATCAATTAATTTCATTTATTTTGAGTATCAATTAACTAATACTCACATATTTTTAGGACAATACATATATGAATATCTAAATTAATAATGTAATTAAATATATTTATTATATATAATGAAATATTGCCAATTAATGTATTATATGAGTGTATAATTATTTTACCAATTAATTTCATTTATTTTTAGTATCACCCAACTAGTATGTATATATTTTTGTATAATACCTATATTAGTAATGGAGTTGTAAATCAATAATGTGTTTATATATATAGTTATTGTATATAATAAAATTTTATCAATTAATATAATTATATGACTATACAAGTATGTAATTATTTGATCAATTAATTTTATTTACTTTTATATCATGAATGATTGAATGTACTTATAATATGAGTACATATACTCTCACTATCACATAACTAATATTCATCAATTTTTGCACAATACCTATATAAGTATTTGAGTATTTAAATTAACAATACAATTATTATATTAATAAAATTTTACCAATTAGTGTGTGTGTGTGTGTGTGTATATATATATATATATATATATATATAATCACCTTAGTAATTAATTTTATTTTCTTTCAGTATCACTCAATTAGTATTCATCTATTTTTGCACAATATCTATATGAGTAATTGAGTGTGCAAATTAACAATATAATTATATACAATTATTATATCAATGAAATTTTACCAATTAATGTAATTATATATGTATATAATCAACTTAGCAACTAATTTCATTTCCTTTCAATATCAGCTAATATTCATTTATTTTTGCATAATATCTATACGAGTAATTGAATAAATATACATTAAATTATTTATCTATTTTTCATTTTATAAATCATTTAATTTAGACTATTAATTTAATAGTTATTTAAAAAATTTTTATATTTACTCTTATTTTTATAAATAATGGTAAATATAAATTATTTTTCTAATGATAAAAAATTGAATTAAAAAAAATTAAATTTAAAATTTTTTAAGAGGAAATTTTTTTCTTTATTTTGAAAGATGGGTTTAATTGTGTTGAAGAGTCTATTAAAAAGGTTAAAGAAGTTATCAAGTATGTTAGAAGTAGTCCCCAAATGTTAGATTCTTTTAAAAAATCTTGTGAGACAATAAATAATAAGTATGTAAAAGAGTTTGATCATAAATTACCCTACTAGGTGAAATTCAACAGACTTGATGTTAGACATTGCTTTGGGGTATCAAAAAGTTTTTGATAAGTTGGAGAATATAGATACACTACAAAAAAAAAATTGTAAATTAGCGACAACATTATTTCTGTCGCTAATTTGCGACAGTTTCGCGACTGTTTTAGAAATCCTTCTTGGATAGGTTAGATTTCATTTTTTGCGACGAAATAGCGATGAAATTAATAAACAATAGCTAATTATTGGCGAAAAATTTACGCGTCATGTTTTGTGACAGAATTAGCGATAAATATCCGTCGCTTAAATTTTTTAATTTTTTATTAGAATAATTAGTTTTTGAAAATTTAGCGACGAACGTTTTAGTCGCTAATTTTGGCGGGAAGATTTAGCGCCTCTTTTTGCGATAGTTTAGAGACAAAAAATTGTCGCTAATAGTATTAGATTTCAGCGAAGAATATTAGCGACTAAATTATATTGTTGCTAAGCCGTCGCAAATAAAAATAAAAAATAGTTTTATTTGATTTCAAGTATTTTTTATATAGATGGATTTTTTTTCATTTTGAAACAGAAATTGATAAATTATATTATAATTTGACAATAATTTTTTTTATCAATTATCTCAAAATTTAAATTTATTTATTTAGAAAATTTACACTTTTGATAATAATAGTAATAAACTATTTCTTATAATTATTATATAATTATATTATAAAAATTAATAAAAATAAATATTTATAAAATAGTAATATAAAATTTATTATCTTATTTAAAATAATTATGAAAATTTTTATGATTTATTTTTATTTTGCAAAAATTTGATAAAATATTAAATTATTAGAAATTCTAAATATAATTTTATTGTAATTCTATTTTTTTACGTGTAATCTTATTAATTATACCATATATTTAACTAAATATAATTTACTTCTAAAAACTAGTGAAATTGACCTTTTTATTCACATATCTTAATAAATTATGTATTTATTATTATGTGTGATCATATAATTATCTATAATCAAATAGATGAACAGTAGCATCCAAATAAAGAGATTTGATTGTTCATTAAATTTTAAATTATTTTAAAAATAAATAAATCTAAACTTACCATAATAAATATAAATATACGTCCAATTATATGTGGTGGTTATGTAATGCCCCAAAACTCGAAAGGTAGAATTTTAGTGGTTCGATGCTCCTTTCCATACCCATCGATCATCCGCAATCGCCGGTGATTAATAGATAGATCGAAAAACAATTGCTTACAATACTAAAAAAGTTAGTTATCTTAATAAAAATAAGAAATAAGATCTGAAATTGGGAATTTTGATCTGTAATGCTCCAAAATTTGAGTCGTCTGAGAATACTTTTTAATATTTGAACAATACTTCTGATATCAGTTCACAAAGGTCAATTTATTGAAAATTTCATACGAGTGAGTATAATTTCAAGGTTGGTAAAACAATAATTTTTTTGTCTAAAGTATAATTTAGTAACAAATAAAAAATTAAAAATAAATAAATATTATTAAGCTGCTACTACTACTATTACTATTACTACTACTACTACTACTATAATAAATACAAATAATGAGAATTAAAAGAAAATTGAATAAAACAATTAATATAAGTTGAACTAAAGATGAATTAAGGGCTTAATTGCATAAAAGAAGAAGGATTTAGGGCTTAATTGTTAAGGGTGTAAAAGTTGATGGACTAAAGTGAGAGTTTGACAAAAACTACGTCATTTTGGGCTATTTCACTTTCCTATTTGGCTGAATCAGGTTCCTCCTCTTCCTATAACTCCCCACGACCCTCTTTCTCCTTCCTCTCTCCTTCTCTCCTTTTCTTCAATCAAGCTTCACCGCCCCTCCTCCTCGCTGTCGTCGTCCCTCACTGACCTCGTACTCCACCGTCGCAGCCCCCCAATGCCGCAGGTAAGTCTGTTTCTCCCATTAATTACTGTTTCTCCCATGGCCATGTGTTGCATCGTAGATCTAGTTTTTATGCAACCTTCTTCATAATTTTAGGGACTTTTCTTAGTTTTATTTTTGAAATTAGTTTTAGGTTTTAGTTCTTCTCTTTTGTTGTTCTTAGTAGTTCTTATGTTAGTTTAGGTTAGTTTTTAGTTCTTATGTTAGTTTAGGCTTTTGGGTTCCATATAGCCCCCCAACGTCGCAGGTAAGCCTTTTTCTTCCATATAGTGGACGAGAAAGGGGGAAAGAGAGAGAGAGAGAGGCTTTTGGGTTCTTTTGTGTGTTGACAAAAACCTCAATTAAAGCCATTTTTGTTGGCTTTCACTTCATTTTTGTTGAATTTTGAGTGATTTCTGAACTGGGATTTCTCTTGATTCTCACTATAAGGTTGCAGATTTTAAAAATTTTTCAGCTCCTCTGCCAATGCAGTCTCTGATTTCACTGAGAGTTCTCAAGCTTGCTTATTTTCCTTCATAACTTACTGAATTTCTTATTTTGGTAACCCAAATGACCAAAAAAGTTTATTTCTTTATTTCAATTACTAAACAATTCGAGTAAAGTTCATTCCTTTCTGTTTTTGGATTGACTATTATGTTGGCTTTTCTCTTGGGTGTTGTGGGTTTAGATTATAACTCTCTTTCTCTGAATGTATATATGCTATGGAGAATATAGCAGTTTTAGTTACATTAATATCAATTCAATAGTTGTTACTTTTGCTGATTAGCTGTTGGAATCTGATGTGTATAATTCCATGAGTGTCTGGCTTTATAGCTGTTTGACTTTAGGCATGGATATGCTTATTATGAGGTTAGTTTTGTGTGACTTAACCACCTTCTCTAGATAGATCGTTCTTTTAGTTGGTGATACTGGTTTATCGTTTTAGGACTTGAATTTCCATCTAATATTTGGCTCATTTTAATGGGATTGATTGTCAAAGGTGATGTGAGTGATTAATCCATCGCTTCTTATTTTTCATGTTAATCTGTTTCTATTTGTGCTGATTAATCTCGAACTAGGAGCTTCTAAAAGTCGTCATTGTTTTCATCATCATCATTGATTACTTGAACTTCCACTGTAGGATATCATTGCCCTTATTTCTCTGATGGATCGATTGTATTAATCACGTTCATTACCAGCCATTGAAGAAAGGTTTGTGCTTTGTTTTATTTTTTTTGTATGGTTCTTGGATGGGAGAATAAATCCGTGTTTACTGTTTTAATTGTTTCTTCAGTTTTGGAAACATTAGTGTACTATGACTTTGAGAATCATATTTTATTTTTTTAAGAAAAATTAGCACATTATCTTGATAGATATATGCATTAGGATGATGGGGGAAGAAAATGAAGCTGTAGCAAAACATAATTGATAGAAAAACTCTTCCACTCGAATTCTTTTTTAATATAATGTCTAATCATTATGGTTCATTTAAAACCATCACATGGTTGTTCTTCTTATTAAATGCCATCATGGAGTAGACAAAATTTTGGGTGACTAGACAAGCAATAAAGAAACATGCAGAGGGTCTGTTGTTTGTCATTTTTTGGACATAAAATATAAGCCATTATTTATACCAAAAAAAACTTAGGATTCCTTTTAATTTATTTCAATTATTTTTTTCTTTAAATTAAATTAGGGCATTTGGGGCTATATATATATATATATATATATATTTTAAAGGGTACGATCTGAACTTTGGTTAATTGGAAGAGCATGCAAACTTTGGACCATTTCGAGCAATTAACATTAGTGTATTTCGTAGAATTTAGCAGTGAAAGGTGGGGCAACTTAAAATTATGAAACTGGTAATATATATGATCAAAAACTAGTTAGTGTATTTAAATTGAAAAAATTATGTATTGAGTTTGAATTTATGCATCCTCTATATGATTAGAAATGATTTAGTGAAATTGTTAATGTATGAATCATTTAGGTATTGAAAGAAAATTTATGCATCCTCTATATGTCCCCCGCTAGCCGTTGTCAAAAGAATGGGCCTCCTATCCTAGCCATCCTATCTCATTGAAACGGACAAAAACCAGGTGCTTGATTCCTCCAATCAAAGAAAGAGAAGCACCATTAAAGAATGGTATATATTTAAATAAAGTCAAAGTTCAATGGTAACGACTTCTTCCATTGACTTCAGGATTGTTTGGTTTCAGGGAATTTTGCTTAAAAATATTATGGCTATTGCCCACAAATGATTAGGTCTAGTTGTCTACTGCTAAGACTGCATGTGTCTTTCTTATCTCCCCTTCACTATTTAATTTTTTTTCTCCAACATTGTAAACAGGTTTTGGGTGGTTTATTTATAGTTTGTGGCAACACTGTTGAGTTTACTTACGCTTCTTTATGTTTCTTACAGATGCCTAATAATCAAGCAACCGGGTTTTCACTTTTTTTCCTTGCATTTCTTTTATATGCTGGAGTCTTGTGCTACATTTTTAGATATGTTCAATGCTCCATTCAAATTTTAAACTTTTATGATTTCATGCATATCTCATAACTTAATTTCTTGCATGATTGATTGAGATGAGAATATCCTTGGTTTTTAATTTTTTAAGCAATTTCTGATGATTTGGTTTAGATGATCTGGTAGAGTGGATCTCAAAATCCTAATTTTGAAAATGACTATTACAATGAAAAAAACCCATGAAAGTGGGGGCAGGTTACATGAATGTGCATTTATTGAGTTATTAATGCTAATTGGAAGTCATTTCTCTGCAGTGGGTTGGTCAAGCCAAGCATGTACCAAATGGTCATACATGTGAGGATAACAAAGCTTCTGGAGTCCTATTTGGTGTTCCCAATGCCCATGGTTCAGTGTCACATGGATCAAAGGTCCTGAGTAGCATGCTTACTGCTACTACCCCTGAAGAGTAGGGATGCTCATGGGGCGGGGCGGGGGCTGCCCCCCATGCATTTCGGGGATTCCCTGTCCTCGTCCCCGCCCCCCAGAACGGGGAGGAAATCCCCCCCCGTCCCTCGCCCCGCGGGGATTCCCGTCCCCCGATTTTTTTTTATTTTAAAATATAATATTTTATAAATAATTAAAATTAAAATATAATATTTAATAAATAAAAAATTTAAAATTAATAATAATTTAAATTAATATAAATTTTAACCATTCATAAAATTTAAAATTAAATATAATTTAAAACTTAATAATTATAAAATTAAGTTATATTTTAATTTTAATTTTAATTATTTATAAAATATTATATTTTAAAATTAAAAATATATATTTTTTCGGGGCGGGGATCTCCGCGGGGCGGATACCCCGTTCCCCGTCCCCGTCCTCGATTCTAGGATGGGGATTTTTTCTCCCCTGTCCCCGTCCCCGCGGGGGGAAATTCGGGGATTTTTCGCCCCAAACGGGGCGGGTCCTTGCCGGGGCCAGGGAATCCCCACCCCGGTGATCATCCCTATTGAAGAGCAAAAACAGATCCTTGGGGAGCAGCTTTACCTACTCGTCCAAAAGCATAAGGTAATGTTTGGTATTCTTGAGGGATGGAGCCATAGGGTCACTATTTTTACTAAATTCTTTCTATATTTACTAAACATCTTTAATTTGTCCCTTTTTCTTCCCTTAACAGGAGATCAGGGGTTTCTGAATTCATACTATTCTAATTTTCCCAATGCACATGTTTTCGAGCCTAGTCTGTCACAGGAAGTTCTGAAATCTAGACCTGCACCTGCTATGGAGCAACTTTCTACCCTCTATAATGCAGATGTTGGTCTTTACATGCTTGCTAACAAGGTACTTGTTCATAAATGCATAGACATTAATATGATCCATGTGATGGCCATTGGCAAAAATATTGCTGAAGACATTGATTCTTGCATGGTCATGACTATGTGCAATGAAAGTGTACCATTTTTGGTGCAACTTAATGATCATATATTGGTCAATCAATTCTAGTAAAACATGTAATCCCTACAGCAACTCATTATAGCCCGTAAGAAACATCAGAGTTGTTTTAACATACTCTAATTTGGAGAACTTCTCAAAGATTTTTGACAATATGTTCATCTTCATCCAAACTTCAAGAAAAAAAAGTGAAATTTCCTGTGTTATTGTTTTCTATTCACTTGGAACAATTTTAAGCCATAGTCAATTCACTAGTTAGAGCGGTGCTAAAAAGCAAAGAGTTGGTTTTTGTATCAATTCTTTATTAAAATATTATTTTTATATTC
This sequence comes from Excoecaria agallocha, assembly GCA_037975025.1. Lineage (NCBI taxonomy): Eukaryota > Viridiplantae > Streptophyta > Magnoliopsida > Malpighiales > Euphorbiaceae > Excoecaria > Excoecaria agallocha. The sequence continues at coordinate 47,316 of JBBPFJ010000344.1, read as the reverse complement.
TAATACTCATTTATTGTTAGCTGCATTATGCCTATTATACTTGTGCTTGGCAAGCTGTAAAATTTTTGTTTTTTCTGCTTATGCACTTTTATGTTTGCTTTATCTTCATATTCTCCTATTTTTATATCAATATTGATCTTTAAATGTGCAGTTACCACTGCTATACAATGTGTACAAGCAAATGGGGATAGTTAAATCTTTTCAGAATATTCTTGAAGTCACTATTTGAAGTCAAAGACAATCCAAGTTCTCATCCTCAACTATCGGTAAAGAGGGACTGTATTTAGGTTTAGGGTATATTACTACAATCATATTAGTTAGGGGCTAATTCTATATTTGATAGGAAATTCTAAAAATTTAATTTGTTATTAATTTTAGGGAACTGGATTGTATAAACAATACTTTGTTTCATATATTATTTTTTCTTAACTTTATATTTGTAATGAATTCATTACAAATTATATATATGAAAATATAAGATTATTATTTATATTTGCATCTATTATATATGAATTTTATAATATAAGATTATTTACGGTGTGTACATGATGAAAATTTAAAAATAGGTCAAAAAAATTAAATTATGTAATAATTTAGCGACGGATTCGCGACAGAAACTGTCGCTAACTGTGTATTAGTGATAAATATTTCGTTGCTAAATTTTACAGTAAATTTATAATTAGCGACAGAAAAGGTAGTCGCTAAATATTATTATTATAATTCTGCGAATAATTATGAATATATATTAGCGACGAAACTGATCTTGAATGTCGTCGCTAATATATTTGCGACTGGGCTTTTAGCAACTGCTCATTGGGCGTCGCTAATTGAATTTAGCGACAGAAATCTGTTAATTAGCGACGAAAATATCCGTTGCTAATTAGCAGTTTTTTTTTTGTAGTGATAACAAATACTTCATTGACTTTGGGTCTGTTTATTTGATTGAGGCTAATTGAAAACAACTCACAATTCTCACAAAAATTTTGAAAAGGTTTTATGATGTGACTTGCAAATTGTCTGGATCATTGTATTAAACTTCAAACTTATAATTTCTAGAAATTGTGGGTATTTTGAATTTGTTGCAATCTTCTCAAACTAGTGGTGATAGTTTTTTAATGAAAATGGAAAATCAAATGCAGTCGAAATTTAATAAGTATTGGGATTCGATTAACAAGATGAATGTCATTCCTTTTATAGCTCTAGTTTTGGATCCTATATTCAAAATGAAATTTCTAATTTCAAAGTACAATTTTTTATGGTGAGCTTGAATAAAAAAATAGTTTCTAAAGTGATAGCTGCTTTGAACGGATTGATAGAAGAATATAAAAAATAGAAGAAGTTAATGCCGATAAAATCGTAGATCCACCACTAAATTTTGATGAAATTGATGATGATATTAATGCATGATTTTTGAAAAATGAGGATAAGGAGCAAGTTATGTCTCAAAAAGATTTGGATACTTATTTGACTGATAAATTAGTAAAAAATTCTTCTGATTTTGACATTTTAAGTTGGTGAAAGATAAATGAGCTAAATTATCCAATTTGGGCTAAGGTTGCTAGAGATGTTTTAGCTGTTCAGTGCTCAACAGTAGCTTTTGAATCAGTTTTCAGCACTAAAGGAAGAACTTTAGATAAATTTAGAAGTTCTTTAACTCCGATTAAAGCTGAGATTCTTATTTATTGCCAAAATTAATTAAGATTGGCTACAGTTTTTGCTTCAAATACATTCAACCCGAAGAATTTAAAAAATTTGAATTAGGTTGTTATTATATTTATATAAATTTTTAATTTTTTTATTTAATATTTATATTTTTTGTGATCTAATTACTTAAATTAGTGATATTTTTTTAGATATTGTTCAAGATTTTGAAGTTAGTGTTAGAATAATGCAAAGGAAGACCGTTGAATGTTAATTTTTTATTAATGTACTTTGACTTAAACTTTATTAAGTATTTTATTAATGTACTTTGTATTTATTATTTGTCATTTTATTTTGCAAAATTTTAAAATTATTGAATTATCCGAAATACCGAATTGTATTGTACTCTATTATTTGTGTACCGAAAGAATTGAAGAACCATACCGAATTTTTATAGAATTGTACTGATTTGTTTTGAATTTTTAAGAAAATTACAATACTTAATTTTTAAAATCCCCAAAATTTCAAAACAATGCAGAGATTTATAAATTCCCGAATTATACCGTACCGTATACATCCCTAATTATAGTGATTGTTTATGCACATAAAATTATTATTATTATTATTATTATTATTATTATTATTATTATTATTATTATTAGCATAAAAAGTCTACAGTAATTCTTAATTGGGATTGTTATTATTATTTAATTCTTCAAATGATGTTATAAATTTTTGTTCTGCAATTGAAATAAATTTTAGGTTCAGGTTAAAATTAGAAATTTTTTGAAAAGGCTAATGCATGAATTTGAAAATGTCTAAGATAACTCAGCACAATCTCCTATGTCTCTTAACAAGTAATACCAGGTAAAAATGGCTTCAATATTTTGTATTCTGCACTTTTGTGATCACATCAGTGTAACCTTGTAAAAATGACTTCAATATATTGGAGCAAAATTTTTCTATTTTTTTTTTGTCAAATTTTAGATCCACTCCTGCTTTTACTTCCACCAATCTATCAAAATTTGCCTTTGAAATATTTGATACCGACAAAACAACCTCCTCATAATTTTCTTTGTCAAATTCATTAACACGTAAATCATAAGAGCATCTTATAATTTAGATATGCAGATCTTGGTGATTTTGAAACAAGTGCTGAGATATATCATACATTTTCTTTAAAATCTAAGTAGGGATGAGCAAATTTCGGTTCAAATATCAAAAAAATCGAATCAAATCGATTGATTTTTTTAATTTAATTCGATTTTTCGATTTGGTTTCGATTTTAAATTTTAGAAAATTTTGGTTTTTTGATTTGTTTCGGTTTTTGAAGGAAAAAACTACAGAAAAATTGAATCGAACCGAAATTCTATATAATTATATAATTTTTTTGGATTTTTTAATTGATTAATTATTTTATAATTGTAAATTATTTTATTTTGAGTTGTAAATTATATGAGTACATTTATCAATTATTAATATCTATTTTTAGATGATATTTGGAATTTTGACAATTAAATTGAAAATTGATTAAATGAAAAAAATTATTTAACGGTTTTATTTTATTATTTATTATATATTTTTTGGATTGTATCTTTAATTTTGACTTTTATTTTGTACAATTTAGATGTTTTTACTTTAGTATATTATGATTTATAATTTTGTATAATTTTTAGATGAAATTTTTTATTTTTTAAAAAAATAGTTTTAATTTTCGATTTTTTGATTAATCAAACTAAACTGATCCGAAAATTTCTATTCGGTTTGAATTTGATTATTCTATAAATTTGCTTCGGTTTGGTTGATTAAAATCTTAAAAGTTCGATTTTGATTATTTCAATTCGGTCTGGTTATTGAATCGAATCGATCATTACACACCCTTAATCTAAGTAAGTTCCAATTGGATAATTAGATCAAAATATTGATTTAATCCAACTCCTTTCTTTATTTTATGTATAAAGCTGATTTCTACTGAATTTTGCTTCTTTCATAAATTCACTTTATGTGTATAGCTGGTTTTTGTTATATGCAAATATTTGGTTTTTATTGCACTTTTATTTTAGATGAGAACAAACTGGGCCAATGCCTTGTTTTATTTTAGAAAATCACATTGGAAAAGATTTTGAAATTATACTTGAGGAAACCAATGTTTCCAATGTAAATAAATATATCGATTGATGAATGTTTGATTTTTATTCATTTTATTTATAGCATGTATAAAAGTAATGCTTTATTTAAAATCGTAAAATAAAATACATTAGATATAATTTAATACTTGTACATGCTGGGACTAATGTCTTTAGATTTCTCTAATTTATGTATGAATTGTATCACTTTTTACTTGTTGTCATGTTTATTTATTCACTTCTTTATTTCTTACAATGCATGAGAGAAGAAGTGGCATGATTAGTTATAAATGATTGTTTATGCTAACTATTAACCAAATGCTATAAATATAAATGGTATTCGAACTCTCTCTAGTTTCATTATTGCAAGGTATTAAAAAAATCACTTTCCCAATATTTTATTGGGTGCCGACTCTAAATATATGCCTTGTGATGCTTAGCAGATGCCTCGTAAATTAATAGTTTGTAAATGGGCAAGAATACCTTGAGGCACTGTCTCATCCTTCTCAGGGATTTGAGGTATTGCTTATCGAGTTGAATTCTTATTCATTGCGATGCTATTGGTTTTTACGAGTTAAGCGAACCTTATTCGGTCTTGAGCTCTAAAAATGTGTTTTTAAGAATATGCCAGATGTAAAATAGGGTTTGGCATGCATCACAGTGGTGACTCCACTGGGGATTGTTTGTGATCTTATTTTGAAAAAAACTTAGTTGATATGGTATAAACATTTGCTTATGATTTAATTGTATTGGTTTTTTTTTCTAACTTAGGATGTATTAAAAGGATGCTACGGCCTTAGACTTAACTTAGGCATCCCTATTTATCCTCGGTGTAATCTCGAAGCATGACCCTATGTTCACTCAATGTAAAGGAATGTTAGAGAAGACCACCAACCCAAGCCTCATACCTATTGGGTATATAAAATGGTGATCCAACCGATCATTATACTTGTGATGAGTTAGACCTATTGGCAGGGACCATGCTTTGGTAGCCTTAAAGTTTTATTACCAAACTCATACCTTATGTAGTGTTTTAGATATTTCCCTTAAGAAATATATACCTCAATACTTTGCTTGCTATTTGGATACTATATACTTGATCGAATTATGTTAAACCATGGCAGGTACTATCAAAGGCCGTCATACCCCGATAGGCCTATTTTGAGTTTATTCGAATGACTGGAATATATAGAGATCAATATTGCATTTGCCTATGTTTTAAGTTAAGAGAGATAGTGTTGCCATTTTTTTTCACTATGCATCGCATGCATTCATTGGGTTTCCTGGTAACCTATGAATCAATCCTGCCTAGGAAAGGGACTGTATGACCACCTGTGTAGGAGATATAAGGTAGGAAGGTTTTATTTTATCCTGTACATGTGTTGTGTAAATAATATACTATGTGATATGTTCAGGCATTCCATGTATAATAATGCATCATGCTTTGCAGCCATTACAAAGTCACCCACGTAGTTTGATAGTTGGGAGGATAAGTACTACCTGGATAAGTTTTGATCCTCAGTTTCTTTGGGAGTTCACTTAGAGTGAAGCTATAATGGCCTTGATCGAGGTATATTGGCAAATGGAAATTATTCTTGAGTTGTGGGAAGCTTAAAGCCTTAATTAAAGATTAGTAGTTACAGTCACCATAGAGTCAGCAGGTTGGTTTAGGAGTTCGGACGGGTATCTGGTCATAAGGTTTTTATCAAGTCAGCTTGAATCAACGTTAGAGCTAAATTTTAGGTTGGTTAAAATCTTTGAAATAGCATAAGAAGGAGCAGAGATAATGGATCTGACATGGGGTAAAGCTATTAACAGTCAGGAATTGGATAGAAAATTGGATGCATTTAAAAGAATAATGAGAACCATAATGATAGATATAATGAATTATATAGTATAGCCTGTTGGTCAGCAACCTTTGATAGTTGTTGCTACCCATGAAGAACCTATGATTGTGGGAGGTACTCCTATTACTCCCCAAGTAGAACCTTCCTTTGTAGCTGGGTCAAAAGGAATTGGATCACGAGTTCAGCTCGTAGAGCATCGAAAGGATAAGGGAATTGCACCCGAAGAGGATTTCATTTCGGAGGAAGAGGAGCCACCTGTGGTACAAGCTTAGAGAGGAAAGTAGCCTAAGATGGAAGATCTAGTTTTTAAAAAGATGAAGGAGAAAATAAAGGCGATGGCTTAGATTTTGTCAGCAGAAAAAAGAGTTAGTCTGAAAGATAAAGACCTGAAAAATGAGGATATACTCCCTCAATGGTTTAAAATGCTTGAACTGCCTAAGTTTAATGGTACATTTGATCTATCCACTTGTATTAAGCAATACACCTTATTCATAAAGGGTACCAATCTAACTAAAAGGCAAAAGGTTGAATACTTCAGCCTTAGTCTTATTGGTCCCGTAATTGATTGATTGATACCATAGCCTAGATAGGCATACTAAAAAAGATTGGGATATGTTGATAAAAGAATTTCTGAGGTAGTATGACTATAATATAAGGATGAAAGTTACCTTGAAGGATCTTAAGCTATTATAGTAAAAACCAGGTAAGTCTTTTCATAAATACCTTACACAGTGGAGGAATTGGGTAATGGAGATGAAGAGAAAGCCTGATACTCTTGATCACATTAAGCTTTTTATTCAAAATGCTAGTCTATACTTGAGGAAGCTTGAAGATGAAAGGATTAAAATATTAGGAGTCACTATAGGACATTTCTAAAAAAGTGAGTTTTGCAAGTAGTGGTGGCTTTGGTGCTGGTCACCGAGGATATAAAACTACGCTTAGGAAAGCTAGTGGTCCTACTACTATTGAAAAGACATATGAAGTGTCAGCTATTGAGGGTACTTAGTGGCAATACTTAAACTTGGGTAGTTCTTTATCCTAGGTATTAGATCGTTTGATGAAGGAAGGGAAGTTGCAGCCTCTGCCAGCCAAAGCAGCAAGGACTCAAGGTCAGCCTAACCATTAAGCTGATCAGTATTATACCTTTCACAGCATACAAGTCATCTTATAGATTATTGTAGAACCTTGAGAAATAAAATCCAAGATCTTATTAATAGTAAGCAAATCACTAATCCAGAGAAAAAGGATAAAAAGAAAGGGAATTACAATGCAAGTTCCACCTCCTGTATTAACGATTGATTCAAGTTTGCTAGAGTATCAGGTGCTATGTGATTTATAAGGCAATGAGTACTTAGCCATCACTTTCCCTAAGCGATCAAATGTAGAATAACAATAAGAGTTGGGAGTATATGTGATTGATTGTTAGGAATCCCCTAATGAAGATGAAATGTCTATCGATCCCTTAGACCCGTGGGATTTAGAAAATGAGGAAGAGGTACAAAAAGTAAAGTTAATTACCCAAAGTGGTAGAGTGCTATCTAAAGTAGAAAGACCAGTAGATTCATAGTTATTTCCCACAAAGAAAGAGCAAAAGGAGGATTCGATTCTTAGACAATTGAAGAATACCCCAACTCAAAGTTTTGTATGGGAGCTATTGAGATAGCCATCTTCCCACAGATAAAAGATAATGAAGGCTTTGTCTGAATCTAGTGTGGTGACTACCATTTCACCTTCAGAATTGCTCGATTTGGTTAAAGGAAATGATGGTGAAAGCATTGTATATACTAATGAGGATTTGCCTATTGAGGGTCGAGAATATAACCCAGGTTAATGGGAAGCATACAACCTGTGTAATGGTAGATGATTGCTCTTTAATTAATGTATGCCCATTGGTGGCCTTTTTGGCCTTTGGATTGAATGAGTTAATGCTGAACCAGTCTGACTTGGTGGTTACATCTTATGATAATTCTCGTAGGCAAGCAATAGGTACTTTCAAGGCAGATGTTAAGACCAGAGAGATTAATATCGATGTTGTATTTGTGGTGCTACCAATACCTGCAAAATTCTTTATGTTGTTAGGGAGGCATTGGTTGCATAAATGGAAGGAGTTTCGTCCACTCTCTATCAAATGATTAAGATTCCATAAGAAGGTAAAGTGGTTACTATAAAGGCCATGTGAGAAAATCAGGTCTCTACGCTAGAGATAGCTAATCAACCTTTCAATGGATTTCATATTGCTGCTATCAATGCTGGTAGTGAGGATAAGGAGGATTATACGCTGCAAGTGTTGAACATGATGAAGAAAATGCATTTCTTACCTAGAGCTATTTTGGGCAAAAACTCCCAGGGTCCCTCTAAGCCTATCACCACAACAGGTAAAACTAGTCAAGGATGATTGGGCTATAAAAGGTATGATGATATGGGAAAAATGCCACTGAAATCAGAAGGTATACCACACAATTCTGATAGCTTTATTCATGCAACAACTTTGCTTTAGTATCATGGTGAGGCTGAGCTTGTGATGATTAGTAGGGAAGTTATTCCTAGTTTTGAGATCTTTAATGATGTTTTTGACTAGGTCAGTAGAATGATGAAACTTACTAGAGGGTTTTAGAATGAGGAGATCATGATTAAATTGTCCGACTAGGATGATACTTCTAAAGAAATTATAACTCCCAAAGTGTTGACTTCCAAGTCTAAGGGCAAGAGGAAGGTTGAATTCGAAATACCTATGTTTAAGCTGGAGAAGAATGATGAAGAAGCTATTATAGTTGCTGATTGAGAAGTCCTAGGAGATGTAGAAGATAGAAGTGGACTCATATGAGGCATCAACTCACATGGGGTAGACGAGGATATTTTTGTATATACTCTTTTTGTACCCGAACCTTTTAACGCTGATGTATGTAATCCCTCTTATATTAATAATATGAATAACTTTACTTTTTATATTAATAATATGAATAACTTTACTTAGTTGTGTGACGTTTCACATGATTTCATTTCTTATAATCATGAACATAAGGCATCCATATTTGACATTAATTCAATAAGTACCGATCGATGTCTAGCAAGTGTATTAGATCAGCTAGTAATATAGGAAAATATAGATAAAGAGCCTAAATATCGTACCTGACCGGCTTCTAGATCAGCTAGTAATATAGGAAATATAAATTAAGACCCCAAATATTGTACCCAAGGGAGCATGGATTGCTAAGGATAATATCTATGTGTGAATTAAATTAATTTGAGATTATTTTTCAAATGTTTTCGATTTAAAGGAAAAAATTAAACTAAATAAACAATTAAACAAAACAAAAACTAAAATTAAACTAATATGAATTAAAAACAAAATAATAACTAAAATTCTCTTGCTAAAGAATCTATCCACCTTAACTTTCATTGTAACGACTTAATTTCAATAAAAACACTAGTGATTATGGAAAAACTAGTAATAAAGTATTATACCTTGAATCAATAATATCTTTTTTAAGCATTAAATTCTCTTTTTGGGAATAATTTAATACTTAGTATAAAAATCCAGTTTAAAATCCTAAACATTCATTGAACTCTCTTGCAAGTAAATTCAACTCCAATTTATTCTTAGTTCCTCCTTTCTCAGTCTTAACCAATATTACCAACACATAATTACCTCAAAATCAGAAAATAATCATGTATAAATAATAAAGAGTTAACCCAAGAACATGCAAATCATTGACAATGCCAAAACCAATTTTTAGTTATTGAATCAATAAACCAACAATTAATATTAATAAAATCAAAGATAAGAATATGTTTAAAACCAAGAAATAATCAACTAATATTGAAATTAAAGCTCAATCAAGTCATCACAATAAAGATAAAAGATTCAAGTATCCATTAGCAAAAGTAAAGAAAATTACTTTCTAAACATATTGAAAACTAAAGCAAAATTAAGAAAAAGAAACAAAAGCATAAAGTTAAGAAGCTCCCTTGATCAACTGTGTACAGAAAACCAGAGAAGGCTTCCTGCTCTAAGCCTTTGTTATTTACAAACTAAGAAAAAATTAATGTAAACTAAACCTAAACTAATTTGTAATGAAGTCTTTACTTAATTCCTTTCCTCTTTTCTGTTATTTTTGTCGAGTATTTATAGAAAAAGTGAAAGATTTTGGCTTCTGTAGCTTTAGAATTTAGCATAGGAAAATGACTCCGCTAAATAGGAATTTTTGTCAAACTATAATTCTCTATTGCACAGCCAAGTAAGTTGAAGAGAAAAATTATGCATTGCCATTTATAAAAGGAAGAACAACCATGTATGGCCAAGCATGGATTTTGACTTAGTGATGCACGACCAAGCATAAGCATAATGTGACTTGTGCAATTTTCATCTTTTGGCTCATTTTAATAGTTTCTTCATACTCAGCCGTTTAAATTTCATGCTCGGCTGAGTGAAATATCTCTAGATTGAATGTCACACATGTTTACTTTAATTACTTAAAATTACGAATTTGGCCCTAAACTTTTCATTTCTTTCAATTAAGTCATTTTTTCTTCAATTCGGCCTTAAAAACACCAACATTTACAATTAACCCTTAAAACAAAAAACTTAACCAATTAGAGCAAAATTCAACTAAATTAACACTAAATTAACTCAATTAAACACCTAAAAATATACTAAAAACATCATTTAATTCACAATTACCAAATACCCCACACTTAGACTTTGCTAGCCCCCGAGCAAATTAAAACAATCCAACTCCACAAAATAATCAAATTCAAATAAAGAATCATGCATTCAAAATAAATTTTAGTAATTAACAAGAGCACTTAATAAAAATTTCAACTAGAATAAATTCAAACAAGACAATATGAGTTAGTTTACTTTTGTGTGTGCAAGACCAAAATATTTTAAGCATTTTAATATCAAAACACCATTACAAATTCATAGTCAAGCTTGGAAGGAATGTACACATAAGTATACAAATGGTTTCGTGCTTGAACCTCTAGAAACAATATAGGCCTCTCCTTTAGCACCGGAACCCGAAGATCATCTCCACTAAACAACTCAAAAACAAAACTTAGAATCACTTAAATCTTTTAAAGGTTGTAATGGGGCTAAGGTATTGGTTATCAAAGACTTGATAAAAGATCATTAATAAGAATAGCCACTCTAAGATAAAATAGACTAATAATTCTAACTTTTCTTCCCATTAACTTAATCAATAAAGAACTTAGCCAAACTTTCTCAACCCTTCATAATTCAAAGCTCTTATGAGAGAGAAAACTATTAAAATTCTCTCAATTTCACAACTCATGCCCTTTTTAGAAGAAGTAACAATTGATTTTCCTTGCAAAATACCCCACACTTCATATTTTTGCCATATATGCTAGCTTTATCGCAATATTTCTTTCTTTCTTTTTTGTTTCTTATTTTTTCTTCTTTTTTTTTCACACTAGCATTGTTGTTGGCAATACAATAATAACATGGGTAATCACAAGGTAACATTTTATTATTTACTTAACTTCAACAATAGTTCTTGACAATAAAATAAAAAATATCTTATTACACCTATCAAGATACCCAATTCCTATTAATCCATCCAATCCTAGAATTATCAATTCTAGAAGGTAGATAAAAGCTTTTTAGGTTATATGGTTAATATATGAGTGTAACAAAAATAAATATGGCATGCATTAAGCATATCTTATTCGGCTCAAAATGGCTAATAAGGGAAAAATAAGCATATAAGGTAGGAACAAGTTAAGATATGGCTCAATAAGAAAAATGTTATTTAGATCACTTTCTAGCTTGTTTTGAGTTACTTTTATGATTTGAAGGGTGGTGAGAAAGATTCTAGTGTTCTAAAATTCCTTACTCAACTATTTCATGCATTAGTTTTTTCTAAGTTAAAAAAATGGTCTTAAGTGCTTAAAGAATTGAAACTAACAAATATAAGTCTAATTAAATGTTAAACTAGCTAGAAATTTATCAAACAACATGCTTGTTTTAATGCTTAAAAAAATTTTTGAACATTGTACACTCTAAGTTAAAGTTCAATATGTTCAAAATTTTAAGAAAAAACTAGGGCAAACCAAGCTAAATTTACACTATATGATATTGGAACTAAATCTACTTAACTAACATGCAAAATAAAAAATTAAACTTGCAAACTAAAAACCAAACTAACTAATCTAAAACAAAACAACTAAAACTAAAATAATTCATGTGTAAGATAGGAGATTAATCAAGGTAAGGAAATGAGTATAGTAAGAGAACTTCCTTTAATTGATCTTTAATTTCTAGCTCAGCTGAACACTATCCCCTTCTTGAAAATCTTGCTGTCCTTAACAAAGTATCAAAAATTTTAGCTCACTATATAACTTTTGAGAAACAAGTTAATGCCCAAGAGAAATGTAAATAGAATAATTGCACACTTGGCTCAAAGTAATAATAGAAACAAAGAACCACAATTAGGCCCAAATGAGTCATGAAATCAAGTGAATTAATTGAACAAGAAAATATACCTCTAAAACCAATACAGTGCAATAGATAAAATTTAATAATCATGGGAACTAAGTGAACAAATACAACTAGGCCAACGTACTTGAGTGCTTAATGCATGATATTAATGTTTTACATCATGGACAGTGGGTAAATGCATAATCTCAAGTTTAAAGCTAATAGGTGATGGTTGGTATTAAATAAAAAGAAGAAAAAGATTTTAATTGGTCATGGTAAGTACAAAATAAAATAAGCCAATTTAAGTGCAAACTCAACCTATATCAAGCCAACAGTAAAGTTCAATTCCAAACAATAAGTAGCTAAGAGTAATGTAATGTAAATGAACATAACTCAATTCAAAATTAAACTCCAAGCAAACCTATATTTAGGAACACACCAATTCATGCATATTAATCTCGACAAGCAAATTAAAGTATTGAACAAATAAAAAAGAAATGAAAAATGCCCCTAAAACTTTAAATTGAAAATTGAAAGATTAAAAATCATTTTAGGGCCTAAAATGAGCTATTACATAGGCAAAGCCCAATCATGAATGTCCATCTCGAAATGAGCATTCCGAAAATATATTATAATAGTCAATCTGACACCTATAGTAAAAGTTATGATCAAAACAATCAAAGCCGTAATAAAGACTCAACACAAGTGAAAATGTGTAGGTGCTGCAATGATTAAATCATAGGTGTGTGCTGGAGTGAGTTTGTGTGCTTTAGGTGAGTAGGTGAGTAAGTGAGGAGAGTGGTGTAAAGGATGTTGGAGGAAGGAGGTAGGCAAGGTAAGGTAGTGATCTAGCATGCGTGGAAGAGCAGGAAGAAAAAAAAGGAAAAAATACGGTAGCATGAAAAGGGAAAGAAATCAAAGAGAAAAAATAAAAGGGTAGTATAATTGTGCATGGTCGCACAAAGGAATGGGGATGGGCGTGCACTGCTGTGCATGGGTAAAGGGGCTAGGACACACGAGAGAGCATGGCAGGGAAGGGAGGAGGGCGTGCAGGGGTAGGGCCTACACGCCAGCGAGCAAGGGAAGAGACTGGGCATGCATGGGTACGAGAGAAATGGTGCTCGGCCGAGCATGGAGTTTCTAGACTAATCTACCAAAATTTTGCTCAATCCATGCTCAACCCAATTTTTGATGAAACCTTTGTCAACCTTTCTCGTTACTAGTTTAGCCAAATTTCTTTAAAACCTTCTTTCATCCAAGCATGAAACCTCCAAATTTAAACCTTACAAAACAAATGAAACCATGATTAACAACTGATTAATAACTCACTCCAATAGATTTAATCAAATTTATGACTAAATTTGACATTATAAAAACAAGTTGCAGTATAAATGAAATCCCAACCACCCAACATGTATCCTACTCACTCAAATAAATTCTAACCTTGAACTACCAAATTATTTTCACTTAAAACTCAATTAAAATCATGTAGAAACAATATACATGCCATAAACTAGCTGAAGCACAAATCAATTCAATTTTTACTTCACAAATGAAAAGTTCTTTCTTTGGTTCAGGAAGCCTCAAACAACTACAGTCAAATTTATACTCAATAATGGAACAACTCAAAAATCATAAATCTATTTGAACTGAGTTGTAATTCCTTTTAATTGGTATCTAAAGACAATATGAGCTCTTTAATTACCTTTGAAGCATTTACTAAGTTGTATAAGATAATTAAGCACAAAATCATTAGAAATGACTTCTTTTCACCTCAAATCTTAAACTCATGAATTAAAAGACCAAAAACACACTAAACAAAAGAAACATGAAGAACATAAATTAAACTATAGAAACCTATAAAATAAAAATAACAGAACACAACTCATAAAAAGAAAAATTAATAAAAATTTAAAGAGAAGGGTTATAAGAGTTCTAGTTTATTGAGTCCCAGCTTGACTCATATTACTCTCAGGAGGTCAAGCTTGTGATCCAAATGTGGGTATTTTCGACTTTGTTCCTCATTTTCTCATATCAGAAGAAGAAACTTGTCGTAATTTATCAAAGTTGGAAACTCCATATCTTTAATAAAATATGACTCCTCCTTTAGCTCATTTAGAACGAACTCTGCTGGCTCTTCTAGCCTAAATAAATTCTTCAAGCAAACTGAATCTAGTATCATTAAGAATTTCATATTTGGAACAAAAACAAGCGAAGGGTGGATTATAAATTCTTCTCCTTACTTATAAGCAAGTCAAGAAGAGCTTGATTTTTTAAGTTACAAACCTCTTTTAAATATCGTAATTCTTGATTCTCTCTTCTCAATTCTTCCATTTGTGCTCTCAAAAAATCATCAAAAGTTAGTGAATAACGAGTTTGTGATTGTGCACGCAATAGCTTTATCTCCTCCCTTTCTCTTATTAAATCATTCATTTGTTGATTCAAAAGGAACAATTCACAGTTTTGGAAATCATCTTGCATCATCTTGAAGAATGTCTTAAATTTTTCCAGCAAAGAAAAATCACCAAATCAAAACCAAAATAAAAAATAAAATCTTAGACTAACTCAATCAAAGATATTAGACAAACAATACCACTGTTCTTTGGCAACGGCACCAAAAACTTGACTGGCTTCTAGCAACTGTACTAGATCTACTAGTAATATATGAAAATATAGATTAAAACCCTAAATATTGTACCGAAGGGAACATGGATTGTTAAGGATAATATCTATGTGTGAATTAAATTAATTTGAGATTATTTTCCAAATATTTTCAATTTAAAGGCAAAAATTAAACAAAATAAACAATTAAACAAATAAAAAACTAAAATTAAACTAATATGAATTAAAAACAAAATAATAACTAAAATTATCTTGCTAAAGGAACTATCCACCTTAACTTTCATTGTAACAACCTAATTTCAAAAGGAACACCAATGATTATGGAAAAACTAGTAATAAAGCCCGATACCTTGAATCAAGAATATCTTTCTTAAGCATTAAATTCGTTTTTTAGGAATAATTTAACACTTAGCATAAAAATTCAGTTTAAAGTCCTAAAAATTCATTGAACTCTCTTACAAGTAAATTCAACTCTAATTTATTCTTAGTTCCTCCTCTCTCAGTCTTAACCAATATTATCAACACATAATTACCTCAAAATCAGAAAATAATCATGTATAAATAGTAAAGAGTTAACCCAAGAACATGCAAATCAGCGACAGTGGCTAAACCAATTTTCAGTTATTGAATCAATAAACTAACAATTAATCTCAACACAATCAAAGATAAGAATATATTTAAAATCAAGAAATAATCAACTGATATTGAAATTAAAGCTAAATCAAGTCATCACAATAAAGATAAAAAAAATTCAAGTATCCATTAGAAAAAGTAAATAAAACTACTTACTAAAAATATTGACAACTAAAGCAAAATTAAGAAAAAGAAACAAAAACATAAAGTTTAAAAGCTCTCTTGATCAACTGTGTACATAAAACCAGAGAAGACTTCCTGCTCAAGCCTTTGTTATTTACAAACTAAGAAAAAACTAATGTAAACTAAACCTAAACTAATTTGTAATGAAGTCTTTGCTTGATTCCTATCCTATTTTCTACTATTTTTGTCGAGTATTTATAGACAAAAGTGAAAGACTTTGGCTTATGTAGCTTCCCAATTTAGCATAGGAAAAGAACTCTGCTAAATAGGAATTTTTGTCAAACTATAATTCTCTGTTGTATGGCCAAGTAAGTTGAAGATAAAACTTATACACTGCCATTTATGAAAGGAAAAACAACCATGTATGGCCAAGCATAGATTTTTCCTTGGTGATGCACGTCCAAGCATAAGCATTGTGTGACTTGTGCAATTTTCATCTTTTGGCTTGTTTTAACAGTTTCTTCATGCTCAGCCATTTAAATTTCATGCTCAGTCGAGTGAAATATATTTGGATTGAATGTCACACATGTTTGCTTTAATTTCTTAAAATTATGAATTTGACTTAGAACTTTTCATTTATTTCAATTAAGTCATTTTTTCTTCAATTTGCCCCTGAAAAATACCAAAACTTATAATTAACCCTTAAAACAAGAATTTAACAAATTAGACCAAAATTTAACTAAATTAACTCAATTAAACACCTAAAAATAAACTAAAAACATCATTTAATTTACAATACCAAATACCCCACACTTAAACTTTGCTCGCCCCTGAGCAAATTAGAATAATCCAACTCCTCAAAATAATTAAACTCAAATAAAGAATCATGCATTTCAAAACCAAGTTTAGCAATTAACAAGAGCACTTAATAAAATTTTCAACTAGAATAAATTCAAATAAGACAATATGAGTTAGTTTCCTTGTGTGTGTGCAAGACCAAAATATTTTAAGCATTTTAAAATCAAAACACCAATACGCCTAGTCAAACTTGGAATTAATGAACACATAAGTATACAAATGGTTTCGTGCTTGAACCTCTAGAAACACTATAGGACTCTCCTTTAACACCGGAACCCGAAGATCATCTCCGTTAAACAACTCAAAAACAAAACTTAGAATCACTTAGGTCTTTTAAAGGTTGTAATGGGGCTAAAGTATTGGTTATCAAAGAATGGATAAAAGATCAACAACAAGAATAACCACTCTAAGATAAAATAGACTAATAATTCTAACTTTTCATCCCATTAACTTAAGCAATAAAGAACTTCGCCAAACTTTCTCAACCCTTCACAATTCAAAGCTCTTATGAGAGAGAAAACTATTAAAATTCTCTCAATTTCAAAAATCATTCCCTTTTTAGAAGAAGTCTCAATTGATTTCCCTTGTAAAATACCCCACACTTCATATTTTTGCCATATATGCTAGCTTTGTTGTAATATTTCTTTCTTTCTTTTTTTCTCATTTTGTTCTTCTTTTTTTTCACCCTAACATTGTTGTTGGCAATACAATAATAACATTGGTAATCACAAGGTAAGATTTTACTATTTACTAAACTTCAACAATAGCCTTTGATAATAAAATAAAAAGTATTTTACTACACCCATCAAGATATCCAATTCCTATTAATTAATCTAATCCTAGAGTGGTTAATTCTAGAAGGTAGATAAAAGCTTTTTAGGCTATATGGTTATTATATGAGTGTAATAAAAATAAATATGGCACGTATTAAGAATACCTTATTTTGCTCAAAATGGCTAAAAAGGGACAGATAAGCATATAAGGTAGGAAAATAAGTTAAGATAGGGATCGACAAGAAAAATGTTGCCTATATCACTTTCTAGCTTGTTTTGAGTTGCTTTTATGCTTTGAAGGGTGATGAGGAAGTTTTTAGTGTTTTAAAATTCCTTACTCAACTATTTCACGCATTGGTTTTTTCTAAGTTCAAAACAAAAAAAAAGGTCTTAAGTGCTCAAAGAATAGAAACTAACAAATATAAGTCTAATTGAATGTTAAACTAGCTAGAAATTTATGAAACAACATGGTTGTCTTAGTGCTTAAAAACATTTTTAACATTGTCCATTTTAAATTCAAGTTCAATATGTTCAAAATTTTGAGAAAAAACTAAGGCAAACTAAGCTAAATGTACACCATATGATATTGGAACTAAATCTACTTAACTAACAAGCAAAATAAAAAATTAAGACCCTAAATATCGTACCTAACCGGCTTCTAGTAAGTGTACTAAATCGGCTAGTAATATAGGAAAATATAGATTAAAACCCCAAATATCGTACCCAAGAAAATATGGATTGCTAAGGATAATATCTATGCATGAATTAAATTAATATGAGATTGTTTCCCAAATTTTTTCTATTTAAAGGAAAAAATTAATCTAAATAAACAATTAAACAAAGCAAAAACTAAAATTCAACTAATATGAATTAAAAAAAATAACTCAAATTCTCTTGCTAAAGGAACTATCCACCTTAACTTTCATTGTAACAACTTAATTTCAATTGGAATACTAGTGATTACGAAAAAATTAGTAATAAAACCTGATACCTTGTATCAATAATATCTTTTTTAAGCATTAAATTCTCATTTTGGGAATAATTTAACACTTAGCATAAAAATTCAGTTTAAAGTCCTAAGCATTCATTAAACTCTCTTGCAAGTAAATTCAACTCTAATTTATTCTTAGCTCCTCTTCTCTCAGTCTTAACCAATATTATCAACATATAATTTCCTTAAAATCAGAAAATAATCATGTATAAACAATAAAGAGTTAACCTAAGAACATGCAAATCAAAGACTGTGCCTAAACCAATTTTCAGTTATTGAATCAATAAACCAAGAATTAATCTTAACACAATCAAAGATAAGAATATGTTTAAAACCAAAAAATAATTAACTGATATTGAAATTAAAGCTAAATCAAGTCATCACAATAAAGATAAAAGATTCAAGTATCCATTAGCAAAAGTAAAGATAACTACTTACTAAACATATTGAAAACTAAAGCAAAATCATGAAAAAGAAATAAAAACATAAAGTTAAGAAGCTCCTTTGATCATCTGTGTACAGAAAACCAGAGGAGACTTCCTGCTCCAAGCCTTTATTATTTACAAACTACGAAAAAACTAATGTAAACTAAACCTAAACTAATTTGTAATGAAGTCTTTACTTGCTTCCTCTCCTCTTTTCTGCAACTTTTGTTGAGTATTTATAGACCAAAGTAAATGACTTTGGCTTCTGTAGCTTCCTAATTTATCATAGGAAAAGGACTCTGCTAAATAGGAATTTATGTCAAACTATAATTCTCTGTTGCATGGCCAAGTAAGTTGAGGAGAAAAATTATGCACAGACGTTTATGAAATAAGGAACAACCATGTATGGCCAAGCATAGATTTTGCCTTAGTGATGCATGGCCAAGCACAAGCATACTGTGACTTGTGCATTTTTCATTTTTTGGCTCGTTTTAATAGCTTCTTCATACTCGGACATTTAAATTTCATGCTCAGCCGAGTGAAATATTTCTGGACTGAACGTCACACTTGTTTGCTTCAATTTTTTAAAATTACAAATTTGGCCCAGAACTTTTCATTTTTTTTCAATTAAGTCCCTTTTTCTTAATTTTGGCCCTAAAAAATACCAAAACTTACACTTAACCCTTAAAACACAAATTTAACCAATTAAATCAAAATTCAACTAAATTAACTCAATTAAACAACTAAAAATACACTAAAAACATCATTTCATTCATAATTATCAGTACCCAAGGGAATATAGATTGCCAAGGATAATATCTATGTGTGAATCAAATTAATCTAAGATTATTTTCCAAATATTTTTGATTTAAAACAAAAATTAAACTAAATAAAAAATTAAACAAAAAGAAATAAAATTAATCTAACATGAATTAAGAACAAAACAATAACTGAGATACTATTGCTAAAGAAACTATCAACCTTAACTTCCATTGTAATGGCTTAATTTCAATAGAAATACCGGTGATTATGGAAAAAACTAGTAATAAAACCAAATATCTTTATGCAAGAATATCATTCCTATTATTAAACTTATAGACAAATCTAATACTTAGCATAAAAATCTAGTTTTAACTTTCTAAACATTCATTGAACTCTTTTGCAAGTAAATTCAACTCCAATTTATTCTTAGTTCCTCCTTTCTTAGTATTAATCAATAAATTTCAATACATAATTACTTCAAAACCAAAAAACAATCATACATTTGCAGTAAAGAGTTAATCCAAGAACATAAAAATCGTGAACTATATTTAAACCAATTTTTAGTTATTCAACCAATAAACGAATAATCAATCTTAACACAATTAAAGATAAGAATATACTTAAAAATAAGAAATAACCAACTAGTATTTGGATAAATCTCAACTTACGTCATCATAATAAAAATAAGGGTTCAAGTATCCATTAGCAAAAGTATAGAAAACTACTTACTAAACATGATAAAAATAAAAAACAACCAAAATAAAATAAACAACTAAAATTAAAAGAATAGCAAACTGAGAAAATAGAGAAAAAACTACTGCAGAAAACTAACTAAAGAAAATTAGATGAAAAAACTAAGAAAGAATCATAATTATAGCTTATTTATCTTCTCTTATTGATTCCTCCTTTTTGGTGTTTCTGATCCTCTATTTATAGCTGAAAACTATTACCCAAAGAAGAATTTTTGCCTTTTATTGCTTTCAAATCAGAGTAGGAAAAGAAGTCTTGCTAATTAGGAAGTTACGTCAAAAATTGCCTCTTATGCACGACCAAGTAGTTAAAGAAGAAAAATTGTGCAATACCGTGCACAGAATGGAGAAGAGTTATGCATGACCAAGTAAGAGTTTAGGCATGGTGATGCATGGCCAAGTGAAGGGTTTCTGAACTAATTGTCATAACTTGCCTGCCACTTTTTCCAAAATTACAAAATTGGCCCAAAACTTTTTCTTTCTTTCAATTTATCCCTTTTTTCTCCAATTTGACCCTAAAAAATATTAAAACTTAAAATTAAACCTTAAAACACAAATTCAGCCAATTAAACTATAATTCAACTAAATTAACACTAAACTAACTCAATTAAATACCTAAAATCACACTGAAAATATCATTTAATTCATAATTATCAAATATCCCACACTTAGACTTTGCTCGCCCCTAAGTAAATTTAAACAATCAAGTTCCTCAAAATACTCAATCTTAAATAAAGAATTATGCATTTCAAAACCAAGCTTATCAATTAATAAGAGCACTTAATAAAATTTCAATTAGAATAAATTCAAACAAGATAATATGAGTTAGTTTCCTTGTGAGTGTGCAAGACTAAAATATTTTAAGCTTTTTTCAAAAATTAAAAGACTACTAAAAATTTATAATTAAGATTAGAATAAATGTACACCTAAGTTTACAAATAGATTCATACTTGAAACTCTAGAAACACCATAAACCTCTCCTTTAGCACCAGAACCCGAAGGTCATCTCCGCTAAACAACTCAAAAATAAACATAAAATCACTTAGGTCTTTTAAAGGTTGTAATGAGATTAAGGTATTGGTTATCAAAAAATGGATAAAAGATCAACAAAAAGAATAGCCACTCTAAGATAAAATAGACTAACATTTCCAGAATTTCTTCCCATTAACTTAGAATTAAAGTACATAGCCAAACTTGCTCAACCCTTTTTTCAAAGCACTTTATGAAAGAAATAAATATTGATATTCTCTTAAATTCATTCCATTTTAAAAAGTCATACTTGCTTTCCCTTGTAAATTACCCAACACTTAAGATTTTTGCCATATATGCTAGCTTTATTGCAATATTTCTTTCTTTATTTATTTCTTTCTATTTTTTCTTTTCTTTTTCTTTTTTTTTTCACACTAGCATTGTTGTTGGCAATACAATAATAACTTAGGTAATCACAAGGTAACATTTCACTATTTACTTGACTTCAACAATAGCCCTTGGCAATAAAATCAAAATGTCTTACTACACCCATCAAGTATCCAATTCCTATTAATCCATCCAATCCTAGTGTGGCCAATTTTAGAAGGGAAGATAAAAGATTTCTAGGCTACATGGTTAATAAATGAGTGTAACAAGAAAAATAATTATGGCACGCATTAAGTATACCTCGTTCAGCTCAAAATGGATAACAAGGGATAAATAAGCATATAAAGGAGGAAAACAAGTTAAGATATGGCTCAATAAGAAAAATATTGCCTAGATTACTTTCTAGCTTATTTTGAGTTGCTCCTACGCTTTGAAGGGTGATGAGAAAGGTTCTAAAATTCATTACTTAACTATTTCAATGCACCATTTTTCTTAAGTTCAAAAACTGATCTTAAGAAAGTAGAAACTAACAAATATAAGTCTAATTGAATGTTAAACTAGCCAAAAATTCATTAAACAACATGCTTGTCTTAATACTAAATAAAAATTTTGAACATTGCACATTCTAAATTAAAGTTCAAAATGTTAAATTTTTTAGAAAAACTAGGGTGAACTAAGCTAAATGTACAATATATGATAAATGAATTAAACCTACTTAACTAACATGCAAAATAAAAACTAAACATGCAAACTATAAACAAAATTAAACAACTAAAACAAAAATAAACTGACTAAAAAATAATAACTAACACAATTCATGAGTAAGAAAATGAGCAAGTTAAGAGAACTACCTTAATTTGTGCTTCATAATATAGCTCTAGCTCAGCTCTACCCCCCTCTTTTAAAATTATGCTATCCTCAGCAAAGCAAAAAAAGTATTAGCTTACTGCATAACCCTAAAACCAATATAGTGCAAAAATCAAGGCTGAATAATCATTGGAACTAAGTGAAAAGATACAACTAGGCTAAACTTACTTAAGTGCTCAATGCATAATATCCACATGTGACAAGATAGATAGTATGTGAATGCATAATCTTAGGTGTAAAGCTAATTGGTGATGGTTGGGCTTAAATAAAAGGAAGAGAAATATTTTAATTGGTTATGGTAAGCACAAAATAAAATAAGCCAATTTACGTACAAACTCAACGTATATGAAGCCAACAGTAAAATTCAATTTCAAACAATAAATAGCTTGGAGTAATGCAATGTAAAGAAAGTCTAGCTTAACTCAAAATTAAACTTTAATTCAACCTATGTTTAAAAAAATCACACCAATTCATGCAAATTAATCTTGGCAAGCAAATTGAAGTATTGAGGAAATAAAAAAACAAATGAAAAATGCCCCTAAAACTTTAAATTGAAAATTGAAAGCTTAAACATCATTTTTAGGGCCTGAAATGAGCTACTACATAAGGCAAAGCCCAATAAAGAATGTTGGTCTTGAAATGAGCTTTTTGGAAACATATTATAATAGTCAATCAGACACCTATAACAAAAGTTATGATCAAAACAGTCCATGCCGTAATAAAGACTCAAAACAAGTGATAATGTGCAAGCGATTCATAAAGAAAAACAAAAATTTTAGGTACTTAATTGTAGGTGTGTGCTTGAGTGAGTGCTAAACTATGTGGGCGAGTGATAGAGTGGATGTGAGTGTGGGTGAGTAATAAAGTAGATGTGAGGGATGAAAGAAAAAAAAAGAAAAGAGAAGGGAGGCAGTAGCTTGAAGCATGGCGGCGCATGGGATTTGCCTTGGGCGCGTACGTCCATATATGGGAGTGTGTTGGCTGGCACTTGAGGGCACAAAGGCAAGAGGGTTGGGACATGCGGCCGAGTTGGGGGTGTTGGTTGGCACACGGGCACGTGACTGTGGGCGTGCTGGTGCTGCTTGGCCGAGCGACTGGCCACTGGACTCCGAAAAAAATTTTTTGGCCTTCCCATTGCACTCTAAAATAAATTTTTCTGCACATTAAAGCACCAAGTTAAATTTAATTCACCCTAATTCCTTTTTAACAAAATATAATCAATCCCTATTAACTCAAAATTAAACCTTCACTTATGTAAATCATAGCTTAACCAATATATGCTGAAACTCCATCAAACTTGATTTTTGAAACATTTAAACTAGTTTACAGCACAATGTCTATTAAACATTACTCAAACTCACTCAATTGTGCCATTTTCTTATAAATTCTCTTCAAGCTCTAATTCAATCATATCAAGCATATGCAACAGATCAATCCATTGAATTACATATAAAATCTACTCTTAACCCAGCACATGCAAAGTTCTTCTTTAAGTTTATGAAACCTCAAGCAACTACAATCAAATTTACACTCAAACAATGGAAACAACTCAAAATCATAATTCTATATTAAGTTCAACTAAGTTGTAATTCCTTTTAATTGGTAAATATGACACTACAAGAAAATTGCAATTTAGGAACGGAAATTAGCAACGAAAAAAGTCAATTTTCCGTTGCTAATCAAAAATTGCAACGGAAATTAGCAACGGAAATTTCCATTGCTAATTCGGCAGTTGCTATTTTTAGCAATGGAAATTTAATTCCGTTGCTAAATTTAGCAACGGATATTTAATTTCGTTGCTAAATTTAGCAACGAAATTCGCGTTCCGTTGCTAAATTCAACACCGCAAGATTCGGTGAGTTGGACAAATTTAGCAATGGAATATAAACTTTCGTTGCTAAATTTAGCAACGGATATTGATTTCCGTTGCTAAAATTAGCAACGGTAAAATATATTCTGTTGCTAAATTCACCCATAAGTAAAAAAATTAATGACGGTTCTATCCATCGCCAATCCGTCGCAATAGGCAATTTAGGTCCATCAAAACTTGAATTAGTGGCCCTCACTGTTAGGAGTATAAAAAAGAACTATACTGTCCTAACCAGAAAATAATTAAATATCCCACCATGAAAATAAGAACTCAATTCCATCAGGACAAATACATAAGGACAGGGCATGCAAATTTCCAATGGAAAACAAAGTTTCAAATCTTAAGAATATTAATATTAGCTACATAAGGCTAGCTGTCTGCTGGAAGCCAGTCTAGAAAAAGAGAAAGTTACCTTGTGATCGATTTGCTCTTGTAACATGCTCCCAGTTCTAGCAAGAAGAAACATGATGTAAGAAATATTCCTTGAGACTAGAGAATCAAATGTGAGCATGAGACGCATGATGCATATGCATATAAAAAATAAAGACCTGTAAGTTATACCTTTCACACGTCAAAACAAAACCATAAAAAGTATCCGTTACAACACCAAAAAGGAAAATGCTTCCTTCAAAAGTTTAAGCTCGATTCTAATACTTCATAAAAGCAATTTCAGAAAATCAAAAACATTCCCATAGAAATTAGCACAAAAACCATTTTCATACTCTGAGCTCAGCCACAAGGCATGGCAACATTATACAGACTAAGGCATAAAATTACAAATAATAACAAATGTTCTCTCCTTTCTAATGATATTCTAGAACAACATGTTTTTATCTTTAACCATATTAACAAAAAGCAAGTACCTTCATTGTATGAGATATATGCCCAATAACTGTTCAGGAAAACAAAAAAGCCATCTATTACACATACATCACATTGCAAAATAGAAAGCCGAGGGAACAAAAAATAACAAAGAAATTCGCATATTATTATGTACAAATCAGCACTATAAAGGGTGCTACAACAACTGTACAAAATATTGAAAAACTATAGAAATTCCATTAAATTATTTTCCTACTGCCTCTATTTTTACAATTCTTAAATTAGTACGTTTCTTCAAATCCCATGTCATAACTACAAATATAAACAAGACCTCCGCATGTAATAAGGCAGTACTGTAAAAAGTTTTCAGAGCTAAAAAACCTGTTACATTCCATCTTCTACTCGTAATTTCACTACCTCAAAACAAAAAATGAAAATAGTAGATCTATGTAACCGATCACTAGGCCGAGTACTGATACACATACTGGTAATATTAATTATATTATTCTTAACCACCTTATTAAATTATCCTGGGTAGTCATACTGGAATGCTTTTAAATGAGGAAAACATGCTTTGTTATCCAGCAAACAAACCAAATAAAAGCTTAAAAAAAAACAATAGCATCATAGTTAAATGTCAAAGCTATTAGATGCATACATAGAATATGACATCCATTAACCACCTGGATGGAAAACATTAAAAACAAATCAATATGGAAACTGTAAAGGACGTGCTTGGATAGGTTTATAGTTAATGTGGACATTGACAGACCAAAATTAGCCAAACCTCAAAAATAACACCAAAAGCAACAGGTAATAAGGTAACCAAAAGGTCTAATGCAACAAAAGACCACATGGAAAACTCAACAGGATATATAAATTCAATGGGTTTACAGCAAATTGACTAGTGAATTAAGAAGAAAGAACCAGGCCTTTCACCCATTATATTCAGCCAAACTCCAGCTACCTAATTAACAATTATGAAGAAAGAACCTATCTTTTCATAACCCGCACCCGAACCCCCAGGGTGTTCAGCCAAACTCCAGTCATCCCTAGTATATAAAGTTGTCTTTAGCTCAGAAAAATAGGAATGGCTTGTCAAGTTTGGAGTGGATAAAGAATATAATTTTTACTTTAATATAGCTTGAACTTTCTTTTCTCCACAAGTTTTATCTCTATGTTTTTCTCTTCATATATTCTATTAAAAAAATAAGTTCCTAGTAAAATAGACACCATTAGATCAACATGAATACAAAGAATGGAAATAGTGCAGAGTAATCATACTAGAAAGAACATCTCAGGGAATGAGACTATTTTTTTTATTAAGATTACGAAAATTGGCTCATAGATTTACTACTACTACTATTATTTTTTAAGTTCGTAATTAGCAAATGAACATAATTAGCAGCCACCATCTTGTTGCCAATTTCAGTGTGTATCATATAAGCATAGTCAATCACAGTTGCTCCTTTTGGCAAATTTTTTATCTGTAAGCAATTTATCAATAAATATTAAGAACTCTGATATGCACAATCTCCCCCTAGCATGTTAATTTATCCTTTTCTCTCTCTCTCTCTCTCTCTTTCCCTCTGTTTTTTCTTTTTTTTTTTCATTAAAAGAAAAGATCAATATGTGATGCAATCCACTATCTTACCTCTCCCCTTGGGGTAAATACAAAGACGCGGCTACCTAACAGATTTCTGGTGACAGTATCTACAAATTCTCTAGAGCTCATATTTCCAACAAACTCCTCTTGCCATTCTATAATTGTATTCAGCCAGCCAATTTGGAGGAAGAAAGGACTTGATCCATGAAATTAGCATTAAAGTCAAGGGACTTTTAAATAGTTTCTAAAGAAGTTCCACAAGGATGTTTACTAACTATATAACCTATCAAGAAGAAAAATGGAAATACCCTCAGTGCAATGTTTGCAATATTGAGGCAGATGGTCTTCCCTCTTGAACTTCTACCTTTAGGCACTGCATGTCCAACTAAACCTGTAACAAATACTCTCCCACTGTAATGAGTAGCAATGTCTCTCTTAGCTATCAGATCCATCTCTTCAGTTCTGATCTGTCAAAAGTAGTTGGTGTTCATCACGCAATTAAGTTATCCAGAAAATTATATAAATCTATATTATATAAATAGTCCCTCTGTCTCATAATTTCTGTTCATCTTTCCTTTTTGGTTTGTCCCAAAATATTGTTCACTTTCTTTTTTTTTACATTCTAGTTAACCGATATATTGTCCATTGTATCCCTATATGATTTCATCTTACTAATTCCAATTTAAATTTCACAGTCTATATTGTCAACTATGATTTTTATAGCTTCAATAAAATTAATTACTCATTCTACATTTAGAATGGATATAATATAAAATTTATAAGAAAAATTTTGTCACTTAACCATAATTACAATCTTAATCTATGTGAAAAATGAGAGTGGACAAAAATTATAGGACGGAGGGAGCATATAAAATTAAGATGTTCCTTGGAATTCACAGCAAGCAATATAACATTTTTGCACTATATGAGGTAGTAGAGTTTACAATTAAACATAGCTAAAGAAATGAACATGAGAAAAAGGAAAAAGGAAAATAGAAAGAACAACAAAAAAATACCAAAACTTGATTTGCGTAATAGCAGGGGAAAAGAGAAATTAAACTTCATAGAAAATAACAAAGATCTTGAACTTTCAAGAAAAGAAGAAGAATAAGAATGCATACAGCTCTAGGAATAGGAGTCCAGATTCCATGGACTAAGCCGAGAACATGGTAGCATATCTGCAAATTTAGAACCATGAGAATAGGCCATATTGCACACCCAAGTGAGGTGTAGTGATACATCATAAAAAATATGATGCGCATAACTCTCAAGGAGTTAATTTATAGTCGCAATTGGTGATTAAAAATATTAATATGAGCATCACAGTTAACAGGGGTTAGGGACAGTAAGTATGTGAACTATGTAAAAGAAACAAAAATAAAGTACATTAGAAGCATATGAATTACTGCTTCACTTGTAAGGCTCCTTGCATGCAGAGCGAACTTCGGTCTTTACAGTCATAAGGTCTAGGAACTAGTCCTTTTCAATCTTTTTCATCAAAATTTTGTTTTCCTGAAATGCCATCACTTATTTTGTAAGGTAGCTATAACAATAGAAGGGCATGAAAACATGAAAGAAATAAATCACCTCTTCTGTCATAGCAAGAAACATTTGTCGCAGGTCATCAGCTTTCACATCTTGTGCTGAATAACTTTCATTCTTACACTTTAATTTTCCCAATTTGGACACCTAATAACAGAAAGAAGGAACTAATAATAATCTATGCTAAACAACGTAAATCTTGTGCAAGACAATAGGTAAGCCAATGAAGAAAACCGTTGTACCCATATAAGCATAGCACCTTAGTCTTGCACTTAATATTTAGCATGTAGATAAATCTACTTCAATCACACCTATGAAAAAAAGCATAAAGAACCTTAAGAATATAACATACAGCGAAAATATGGAAAGCGCCATATAATAAGGTCATCATTCCATTTGTTTGGCAAGTAACGTTTAATAGCTGGTAATAATGTCACCCTGAAAAAGAATGAACCAGTAAAAGATCAGAAAATCAAGCAAAGAAAAAGAAGAAAACTGAACTAGTTCATTTAAATTTGGATCTACCTTCACAAGAAGTGGTGCCAATGTTAAACCTGCATTGTAAGACCATAAGCAAATTATCCACCAAAACAAGAAGGGGAATGGGGAAGGAGGGACCTATTTCGATGAATTAAATAAAATAATTCTCCCTTCTTTAATTTTTACTAAAGAGGCATTATATAAAGAGAAATGTTCCATAGAGATATAAATGTAGCAGAGCTCAGTAAAGAAGGGCATATTTGAGAACGTATTATTATTAATACCTTTTCATTTTTTTAAAAGGCACTTGAAATGGAATATAAAAATTATCGTGATCAATTTTATACTAAAGATATATAATTGGTATTTAAAAAATAAGAATTGTTTTAGCACCCATTAATTAATTAGTAATTTTATTATTATAATATTTCTTTGGAGTGGTTATTGAAATTCAAGGGTGAATGCTTAGAAATAAATAATCCAAAAACGGTAACAGTTGAATGATCCAAAAACGCTTTTATATATTTTGACACTTTAATAATTAGGAAACAGTAGAATTAAGAAAGAGATATAGAACATAATAATTGTGAAATGTTTATATTATCTAAATGCAGTTAAACAAAATTAAAATCATTGATTAGTGAAGAAGATAGATATTAAATATTATATGGGTTAATTTAGTTTGTTTAGTGGCTCTACCACCAACTGCCAAGGAAACTATGGTCCAAAGTGGAAATCTACCACCAACTGCCAAGGAAACCCACAATGCTAGTGTTGCACATCCGCATACTCAAATACAATATAGCCAAATAATCATAACCAGTAACAAGAATATCCTCACAATTGAGGCACATTATAAAATTCCAAAAATAAGAAAAGGAAACAACAAACCTGCTAAAGCAATATTGGCCAAGCATTCACCGTTCTTCATTTCCTTATAATTGAGTCAAACCTCCTAGAGAAAAGTCCAATAAATCAACACGTATATGGCAGCCCAATTCCAGCAATGAACTGCAATCTACACAAGAAAAAGAGGCATTAATGCTCAAGAATCTAAAAATGCCAAAAACAAAATCAAAAGAAAAAGACCATCATCGGCCGACAGAAACTATAAATTGCATGCGAAATTAGAGAAATTGAGTTAAATTACTTTCTCTTTCACATTCCGTCAATACCTAGAGCAGAGCATCGATCTTATTAAAAAAGACAGCAAAAAGAAAAATCAAGAGATTCATAACTGAAAAAGTAAATATTCCAGTTCTAAATTTTCTCAGCAACCAAACAGAAAATAAAGAGGTGTATATATATACCCGAGATGTGTCCCCCCTATTCTCCCTCTAACGATAATTGCGGAGCCAGATAGGGGAAGAAGAAAAATTGCAGCTTCAATTACAGTCTCTTGAAGCAAGAAAAATCAGTCTTAGAAAAAAATGGATGATTGGACAAGAAAGAGAGAGAAGGGGGAAGTGAGGTATGATATTTGTTTGGTGGTTAAATGATACTAATACAGACTCGTATTCTCCATGAACTTTGCCTCAGATCTCACTTAGATCATACATAAAAACACAAATAAAAGGCTATAGGGTAGTGGTAAGAGGTTGTGCATCAATAAAGTTTGAATAGAGAGAGATGGGGGATTCTCTGGAACTGATGGAAAAGATAAAGGCAAATAAAAGAGAGGGAGGCAGAATTTGACACTTAAGGCTAATTTATGGCTAGGGCAACAAATAACAAAATTAATTAAATATCCCTCATTTACCAACGAAATATAAATTCCATTGCTATTTTAGCAACCGAAAATATATTCGGTTGCAATTTAGCAACGAAATTTAAATTCCGTTGCTATTTAGCAACCGAAAATAAATTCGGATGCTATTTTTCATTGAATATGAAAAATAGCAATGGAATTCTATTTCGGTTGCTAAATAGCAACGGAAATATATTTCGGTTGCTATTTTAGCAACCGAAAATAAATTCCGTTGCCATTTAGCAACCAAATTATTTTTCGTTGCTATTAGCAACAGAAAGTAAATTTCGTTGCTAAATTAACAACGAAAATCATATTCCGTTGCTATTTTTCGTTCCAAATTTTTTTCGCCATCTATTGGCGCCTTAATTAGCAACGGAATAGTAATTTCGTTGCTAAATTTTGGCTCCAAAAATTCCCTCCACTTTTAGCAACGGAAGATAACCAAATATTTTTCCGTTGCTAAATCTACAAAGTTTAACCAATTTTAGCAACGGAATTGGTTTTTCGTTGCTAATTTAGCAACGGAATCATTTCCGTTGCTATTTTTTCGTTGCTATTTCCAGAATTTCTTGTAGTGTGAGCTCTTTGATTACCTTAGAACCATTTACTAAGTTAAATAAGATAATTAAGCACAAAATAGTTAGAAATAGCTTCTTTTCAACCCAAATCTTAAACTGATGAATTAAAAGACATAACCAATAAACATAAGAAACATGTATTAAACTATAAAAATCTATGAGCTAAAACTTAAAAAATATCAAAACAAATTATTGTAAATGACATAAAAAAAAAACTCAAAATCATGAAAAAATTAGCAACAATTTAAAGTAAAGAGTTAGAGAAGTTTTGGTTTATTGAGTCCCATCTCGACTCATGTTACTCTTGGAAGGTTGAGATTGTGATCTAAATATGGGTCTTTCCGGACTTTGCTCTTCATTTTTTCCCATCAGTAGAAGAAATCTATCATAGTTCACTAAAACTGGAAATTCCATGTCTTCAATAAAGTATGATCCCTCATTTGGCTCATTAAGAACAAATTATATCGGCTTTTCTAGCCTAAATAAATCCTTCAACCGTATTGAATACAATGTCTCCACTTGAGAAATTTTTCCTTCTTGCTCCTTTGGTGATAAATTCTCCATAAAGGGTTTTAATACACCTTCCAAATAACCACAAGACTTGTCTTCATAAATGAATTATTCATTTTCTTCTTTACCCACTGTTAATGAATGATTTGATTCATTCTCCTTACCACTATCACCTTGAAATTTCATAGAAACACTCAAAAGTTCTAGTTTAGATTCTAACCTTTCAATTTCTTCATCTTTATCCCTTAATAGATTCTCTTGATGTTTGATTAGTTCCTCTTGAGTCCTTAACTTCTCTTTTTGAATTCTAAACTTTTCCTCTTGATTCCTTAATGTAGTCTCCAACTCTTCTTTTTCAACATAAAATTTCCTTTCCTTCGTTATAAGCAAGTCATAAATATCTTCAGTTTCGAAGATAATGGCCTCTTGCGTGGCCCTCTATCCTGTTTTAGTCTAAAATTACTTCTTCTTACTTATAAGCAAGTTATAAAAACATTGAATTATTGAGTTACTAGTCTCTTTTGAATATTGCAATGAATATTGGAGTTCTTAATTCTCTCTTCTCAAATCTTTCATTTATGCTCACAAAGAATCATCAAAAGGTGGTGAATAAGGAAGTTGTAAATGTGCATACAAGAGCTTTAATTCCTCACTTTCTCTTATTAAATCATTCATTTGTTGTTGTAAAAGGAACAATTTATAATCTTGAACATCATCTTGCATCATTTTGAGGATTGTCTTAAACTTTTCCTACAAAGAACAATCATCATATAAAAAAATAAAATGAAAATCAAAATCCCAGATTAACTCAGTCAAAGATATTAAATAAATAACACCGCTGTTTTGCCCGGTATCTAGCAAGTGTACTAGATTGGCTAGTAATATAGGAAAATATAGATTAAGATTCCAAATATCGTATCCAAGAGAATATGGATTGTTAAGGATAATATCTATGTGTGAATTAAATTAATCTGAGATTATTTTCTAAATGTTTTTGATTTAAAGGCAAAAATTAAACTAAATAAACAATTAAACAAACAAAAACTAAAATTAAACTAACATGAATTAAGGATAAAATAATAACTAAAATACTCTTGCTAAAGGAACTATCTACCTTAACTTCCATTGTAATGACTTAATTTCAATAGTAATACCAATAATTATGGAAAAACTAGTAATAAAGTCATATATCTTTATGCAAGAATATCATTCCTAGTATTAAACTCATAGACAAATCTAATACTTAGCATAAAAATATAGTTTTAACTTCCTAAACATTTATTGAACTCATTTGCAAGTAAATTCAACTCTAATTCATTCTTAGTTCCTCCTCTCTTAGTATAAATCAATAATTTCAATACACAATTACCTCAAAACCAGAAAACAATCATGTATTGACACTAAAGAGTTAATCCAAGAACATGCAAATCTTCAACTATATTTAAACTAAATTTTAGTTAATGAACCAATAAACCAATAATCAATCTTAACACAATCAAAGATAAGAATATGTTTAAAACTAAGAAATAACCAACTAATATTTGGATAAAGCTCAACTTAAGTCATCACAATAAAAATAAGGGTTCAAGTTTCCAATAGAAAAATTAAAGAAAACTACTTACTAAACATGATAAAAATGAAAGAACAACTAAAATAAAATAAATAAATAAAATTAAAAGAATAGTAAACTAAGAAAATAGATAAAAAAACTACTTTACAAAACTAACTAAAGAAAACTAGATGAAAAAACACTAAGAAAGAATCATAATGGTAGCTTATCTATCTTCTCTCATTGATTCCTCCTTTTTGGTGTTTCTTGTCCTCTATTTATAGTTGAAAACTATTGCCCAAAGGAGAAGTTTTGCCTTTTGTTGCTTCCAAATCAAAGCAGGAAAAAAAGTCTAGCTAATTAGAAAGTTACGTCAAAAACTTCCTCTTGTGCATGACCAAGTAGTTAAAGAAGAAAGGTGATATGATACTTTCTGATTTATGATACACAAGGGTTTTACCTCTTCTGTTGATTCTCAATGAAAGTGTCTTTTGTTCTGTACCTATCTTGATTTGATTTTGAGACAATGTCTCTTCTATTTTATACCCATGGTATCTTCTGTTTAAAATTCCTTTACTTGTCTTTTTAGACAATAACAGGAAACTTAATAATGTTTTGCTTTTAATCATTTCTATTATGACCTATTAATAATCCATTCAGGTTTTAATTATGTTAGGAAAGACTCGAGTAATTACTTTATTTTAAGTTATAATTCAACTAATTATAAAATTATGTATTTAAGCGCTCATTATTTCTTAAGTTATTTTATATTATGCTTTACTTGTAATATATGTTATTTAGCATTGAGTATAGTTTTAGCTCATACTAAGCTTTATGCTTAGCACATTAGCTTTTGATTCGTGCAAGTCTTAACTTGTTTAAAGTATAGGCCCGAGTTTGGACAACAATAGTCGACCAACTTAGAAGTTAGGATGTAAAAATTTGTTCATTCATGTACCTAATAGGTATATTTTGTAAGGACCTATTAAAAGTATATCAAGTAAATAATTCTAGATATTTTTGATAGCTTTTATATAAATGGTTTGGTTTTGGGCACCCCTATATATATCCTCCTAAGGGGTATTAGGATGTGACAATTTAGTGGTATCAGAGATTAGGTTTAGGCAATCCTAACCTAAATTGAGCTTCAATAATCTATACATGCATAAGTCAATTGTGTATTTGGCCTATGGTAGCTGTTCTTATCACGTTATAGTTTGACCATGAAAGGTATTGCAAAAGTGGTTAAGTATATAGTTGCGAATTTTTCAGTCAATCAGACCCTTTTTTTATTTTTGATATGTTCCTCATGTTAGGAGGAAATATTTCTTAATCTTTAGGGGAAATTATATTTGGAAACCCTATCTAAGATGATTTCTACTACAGTATTAGCTTTATGGTACCTAATTTTGATAGTACTTAAGATTTTGACTATTTTGATTCAGAAAAGTGATGTATGTTATGTAAGTTTGTCGGAAGTTAGATACCTAGAAGCTATTAATAGTGCATACATATATTTGATATTAATATATCTATCTTAAATAATTTTAATTCGATTATAAAATATGAGATTAGGAAATATGAATACTTGGCATTTTTATTTTATAATATGTTATAACTTGATATAAAAAGATTACCCTATTAAGAAATTAGGAAAGAAGTCTATAGTTAAAGATGAGTTTAC
The DNA here is from genome assembly GCA_037975025.1 of Excoecaria agallocha. Taxonomy (NCBI): domain Eukaryota; kingdom Viridiplantae; phylum Streptophyta; class Magnoliopsida; order Malpighiales; family Euphorbiaceae; genus Excoecaria; species Excoecaria agallocha. The sequence continues at coordinate 12,713 of JBBPFJ010000344.1, read as the reverse complement.
AGAACTACCTGCTTGTGAAATTGATTTAACTCTGGTAATAGCTTGGCTTAATAAGTATTATACTATTAAGGATCATGCTTTTCTAAACTAGTTACTTATGGAGTCTAGATTTTATGGGTCTAATATCTTATTGAATTTGATTTAGATTACTATTTAGCGTAATCTCAATGTTGTATGGTTGTAAGCTATTATGAAGAGATATAAAAGTCTATTAGCTTCTGTATTAAATTCTAGTGGGGTGAAGTGAAAGTTTCAATATGTCTCTTGAAGGACTTATCTAGTTATTCATTAAGATTATTTCATTAACCTTCTTATTTTTATGGTACTATGTGAAACAATTTTAATTGAGTTAAAGGAATTAAAGATCTCACATCTTGCTATAAGAATTTCTGAATAAGGGTTTTGTGTAATATAACAAGCAAGTTGCTTTTAGCATTTTTGATCTATTTATTAAGAGATAAAGATAGTATTCTTTGGATGTGATGGTTAGAGAATGATGATAACCTTTTTAAGGTTATTCTATTAGGCTAAAAAAATTATATATGTTCAAATTGTAAAGCTATAATGGTATGGGTGATTTAGCCATTTTGAGGAAATATGTTTCTAATAGAGAACTAATCTTAGTCAAAAGCTAAGCTATTTTGATTAAGATAATTTAAAGTGTTTAGAGGAGTGCTTTGAACCTTTATTAAATTATTTTTACAATCAATAAGGAAATAGATTGAACTTGCAACAAAGATAAGAAATATACCGAAAATAAAAATAATTTTATTGATCGTGTGAAATAAAATTAAAGACGTGATGGACTACTTAATCAGATGGTTAACTTGATGACATGTTAATGTTTAATACCAAGCTCGATTTATTTAATTTGATATAAATTATTTGGATACCTTTATGAAAATAGGATAATATTGATATGAACTCTGATAAGTATAATTTTATAATCCAAAGGGTTGTTAAAGGGTTCAACTTTTATCCATTGATATTTACTCTGGGTATGAATTTCAAGGATGAAATTCTTTTAAGGGGGAGAGAAATGTAACACCCTAAATTATACCCTAATAAGGATGAGATATAATACTTAAAGAAGTTTGAGAATTGAAGGATAATGAATATGATAATTAATGTGAGTCGAGGATATGATTGGTATTAATGACATTGTTAGAGGGTAATTCGATAATTCGCTCTAATTATGTTATGTATGCATAAATACATAAAATCTTGGGTTTATATAAAGAATAAGTAAAAGAAGCATGCAATTACATAAAATTTAAAAGTAATGTTGCCAAATCATAATTAATAAAAGTTTAAAAGTAAGAACCAATGGGAGCATGACACCATGCATTTCCAGAAATGTCATAGGATGAAAAAAAAAGTAAAGATATTTAGGGATAGAGGGATGGCCAACCATTTATAGGTTAAGATTTGCATATTTTTCAATTTTCAATATGTCTCAAATCTCATTAAAATTCTGCATCTTAATGAGAGTGGCAAACTGTAGGAAATTGATTGAATTCAATTAAGGCAAGTCATATTATAGATTTAAGTAGGAAATTAATTTCTTCCTTTTCTCTTTTTCATCCAAGGTCTTGAGAGGTATATTTATATCTAGAATTGAATTTTTATTTATGTATTATGTGATTTAGTTAAAGAGAAAGCTAGATTTATTGGAAAGATAGAAAGCTTAAAGCATTTGGGGTCATTTTGTAAGCCTTAAGGGTATAAGATTCTCTTACCTCTTTTTGTGTATGTTAGTGATTATTTAAGTATGTATGTGCATTAATTATAGAATGATGATATTAATTAAAATCAAAATCAAGATTAAATTGCATGTTGAAGCTTAATTTAGCTTTGGTTAATGAGTTAGTAAAATTTTACTAAAAAAAAACACTTGAACCAGTTTTAGAATTTTGGCCGTATCTCGATCTATAGGCCTCTAAATGGAGTGATTATAATTGGATAACATAATAGACTCATATTTTTAAAAATGTTATGAAGAAATGAAAGGTTAATTCTGTCTTTAAGATTTTGAAATTTTGACTTGAATCTATATGTTAGCTGCTACCCTATCAATAGGAATAGTCTGTATAATTTTTCAATATCTCCTTGGATAGTTGTCCAAATTGTATGATTTTTATTTTTATTGAAATTATAAACATAGGGTAACCATTTTTTCTTGGTCAAAATAGCTATACAATTTGAACCTAGGAAACTTGTCTACTGAATTCTAGGTTTTATCATCAACTTGACTGGATTGGAGACCAATCGAGCTAGGTTACTTGCATTCTGGATAGGCATAATGCACCTAACATGCTTGGATTAAGTGCCAATCCAGCCATGTACCTTGCATGCTGTCCCCAAACATTGCCAGACCTCACCCAAAAGTTATCGAACACCTTCCAAACTTTTTCGAACATTAATAGAACCTTGTGAGCTTATCTAAAATAGTGTAATGTGACTTATTATGGGTGAAGTTGCATACATCACCTTGAATTCATTATGAATCATAGAGTAATATAATTTTAAGGTATATTAGAATGAAGATTAGAGAGGATAAATGTTTTATGTATGTTGTCTGATGTTAATGTTAGCCAATTTGAGTGAGTCCTTTTTGGGCCATCTAGTGTATTTCTAAAGCTCATTTCCATACAGACTTGAATCGATTTAATAATATACATATAGGAATAATAAAGATTAAATGTTTTAGTGCATTATGAATGTATGGGATTATATTTAAATAAGATTATAATATTTTAAAGTGACTGATGCGTCTGACTAACATCAATTATGTTTTCTAAAACCTAATATCTACTACAATGATTTTGCCTGCTAGAATATAAGTAATCAGTAAAAAATTAATTAAGTCAAGAAATTATGTATGATTATTAGTATATGATTGTTAAAGGTTGTCCTTGCTAAGGTAGATATGTATGTAGTAAGTAAACATTTAAATTTGTGTACATTAACACTTTTAAAATTGCTAGATCTTCTTTCATGATGATGTCAATGACACTACAAGAAAAATCTCAATTCTCAATGGAAAATTACCGGAAAAAAGTTTTCCATCACTAATCACCGATGAAAAAATATTTTCAGTAGGAAAAATTGTTGAAAAAAATATGTGTTGCAACGAAATAACAAATTTGTCATAAATAAATGAGAAAAATTTTTTCGCCAAACTTTATTGATGGAAATTAGCGACGGAATCAAAAAATTCATCATTAAATTGGTGCTAATATTATGTGGCTAAAATTGTACACAAAATTTACCAGCAGAATAAACATTCCATCGGCAATTTTCCTAAGGAATCGCCATTTCGCAGGTAAATTAACTACAAAAATTAAATTTCGTAGGGAAATTATCGACGAAATATTATTTCGCAGGAAATTAGCACTAATATTATGTGGCTAAAATTGTACACAAAATTTACCAATGGAATATACATTATATCAGTAATTTCCCTAAAGAATCGCCATTTCGTAGGTAAATTATCTATGAAAATTGAATTCTGTAGGGAAATTACCTACTGAATTGCCATTCCGTAAGTAATTTTCCCTAGGGAATTTTCCTACATAAATAATTAAGGAAAAATTAAGAATACTTAATTTTTATCACACTATTAATTCTATTTAACTATTTTATTAAAAAATACCCTAATTTTTTATAAACTATTAAATATTTTTGTATAAATGTATGAGAATTTGTAAGGAGATATGAATGATGCTATGTACTTTGTATGAATGAAATTTGTAACAAACTTTTTTGTGTTGTTAGTTTGAGAATTTAATGAATAATGTAATAACAACACAATAAATGACATTTCTTGCTCTCTTAGCTATTTAAGATATTGGATTATATATAATTTAATTGCAACGTGTTTATTTATTACATTTCAAACGTATATTTTAATTTAAAAAAAAACTAATTACATATTATTTATTTTACTTTTATATATAAACTAAAAAATAACTAATAATATAATAATAGATAATTGATAAATAATATTTTAATAAATTATAATAAATATTTTACAAAATTAATATTAATTAATAATTTATTCAATGTATGCATGTAAAATCCTAAAAATTATCATGTTGAATATAATGTGTAACTTAATAAATATTTTAAGATATTGGATTATAAATAATAAAATTAATGGTACAATTTAGTTCCGTTCCGGTAAAAAAATTAACAATATAGTTTGATCATAAATTTTTTTATTCGTTATTTTAGTTTTATTTTTGAAACTTGAAACCCATGTACACCGTAAAAAATATATCCTCATTTTAATATTTATGTTATTATAGAAGGTTTTATAGTCCATTGAACAAAAAATTGATAGCCCTATTAATTCATGAATTTAGTTTTATTTCTTTGTAACATTTCAATTTAATGTGTATATGATTTTAAGCTTAATTTAATATTTAATTGAATAAGAATTAATTAATTGAATTAACTTTAGTTTTTAATAATTGAAATGTCTAGTTCTATAATTAAATTATTTTAATTCAAACTTAATTCATCTATAAACTAGTCCATTCAAATTATAGATTAAAAATTATAGGCATATTAAATAAAATTTTCAAATTTGTCATTTAATATTATCTTATTATCATATCTATGAATTGTTTTACTTTTAATTAGTTTAACCATTTGCAAAAATAAAATATAAAAGTTTGTATTCGGATATATTTTTTACACATTAACTTCATCTCCAAAATTGATTTGGATTTCAAAATTTTGCATTAAATTTTAAAATTTCCCTCCAAAATATCTTCTGCACATGGTTCATTACTCTTCAAATTTTTTACTTTTCCTTCAAAATTCAATTTTAATGAGATTTCTATCAAAGTTGAATAAATTGAATTTCAATTACTTTTCCTCCAAGATTTTTTATTTAATTAGATTAAACACTTAAATTTAACTCAATAATTTATTTAAATACATAAATTTTTCAATTGCCATTGATAAATATAAATTCAGCCGGCAATGATACTAGAATATAGAAACATGGTTAACAGATGGCATACACAGAGTATTTATTTAAATATTATTTAAGATAATTTATAAAATTTAATTTTTTTTATACCTTCTCTTGCCTACATTGTGCATATACAGAACAAGCAATAGTAAATTACATCATTTGAATTTCTCCTCGTTAAAATATATATATTTTTCAAATGGACCCATATTTGGAAAATGGATATATATTAATATTAGATAAGACAAAACATGAAAAGAAAGAAATAAAGAAAAAAAAGAGAATTAAATAAAAGAGAAGCAGCAACAGGGGAAAAATCTGAAAAGGGAGAGAGAGGAGGAAGAGGGAACAGGTTCTTTCATCGGTGCCATTCGTCGTAGGCAGCAGCAGTGCCATCGTCCCTCTGCCATTTTCCACCACGCCGACTAGTCAACACCTCCTCTCCGATAACCCCCACTGTCGGTCTCTATTTTTCCCTTCTTTTACTTTAAAAATCAGTTGCTTTATTTAGTTATTTTGGCCATCTCCGATGTCAAATGGCGGCCCGAGCACCATGACTTGACACGTTACGATCAAGTGTTTCTTTCTATACCCATTGATCCTCCTCTCATGCCGGAGGCGAGAAGATCGAAGATAAGTATTTTGAGAACTTTCGACCCAGATTTCGGCCAAATGATAGCTCCTTATGGTGCGTGATCACCATTGTTGGACTTTCTAAGATGTCAGCTGCCTCCAGGTGCTCTTGGGTTTACACCAGCGAAACTTCAGCGACCGACGAACAGCTTGTAGTTTGGAAAAAAATTAGAGAAAATGGCTTCAATTAGTTAAGTGCTCCACTAAATTTGCTTTTCCTTAAATTTTTATATAATTATATCTATTTACAAGTTAGTAGTTAGAAATAGACTTATGAATTAGTTAGTGTTTGATGAGAACAAGCTAAGTTTATCAAACTAAATATTATGTTGAATTAAATTGAATAAAAATTGGAAATTTGTGACATTTGATTATGTGAATGACGAAAGTGGTTTTTGAGTGTGAAATATATGAAATTGATGTTATAAGTATTTAATTGATTGTTTTATGAATTGCATGAGATGATTTGATTGAATTATAGGTGTTTAAAATTACGAATTGGTTATTTACTACATTACATTTAATTTTTTTTAAAATCTTTAAAATACATTTTATCTTGCTTAATTGGGTTAAAAAATATTTGTAATGAATATATGATAAAAGTATTGAAATTGATAAACATTTAGTTTATTAGTAGATGGGTATTAAATGTGTCAAATTAGATGTTATATGGATTGAATTGTATGATTAATTGGTTAGTTAAGACTACAGAATTTACCTTGCTAATTTAAAAATATTATAAATAATGATAAATTCAAGGAAATGTTACTGGTGAAGCTCAGAATATCTTTGATGAGCAGCAATATGTTGGCTTGTTGGGTGGAACTAAAGGTGCATCTTTTTATTTTTTTGTAATTTTTTTAAGCGAGAGTGATAATCATAGAATAAGTAAGCTATCTAACTATGATTAATATATATATAGATGTTATTAGATTGACTATCTTGTGCTTCTTAGATGTGCATTGTAGTCTTTGTTTATTTGTTTGAGAGTTTATAGTGTTAGACCGATGAATTGTTTATGAATTATAATGGTCAAAATTCATAAGGAATTTGGACTGACTTATTGGACCATTAATATATATAAGTACAATATACATATAAAATTGTATCGATGTCAATAGATTGTATAATGGTCAGCACCTATAGTTTAAAGATAATGGTAATCATTTTTAAAGATATATTATTAAAAAAATTATATATTATATTTAACTATGCCCAACAAGCACCATTTTTTTAAATAGCAAATTTAGAGGCACTAAAGTTATGTTTTTTTTCGCCTAATTACATTGTAATCTAAAAAGTTATATACATGTATATGGTGGGGTTAAATTCAAATAGATGTATAAGTGCACTATTACCATTTTATTTGACAGTATAATTTATATGTGACACTCATGGAAATTATTATACAATACAATATATCTTTTTAAGCAACCGGTGCAGGTGATGCCTTTGTTGGTGGGGTTCTCAACAGCATAACATCTGATCTAAGTATTTTGAAGGTACCTTTATTGGTTTTATATTTTCCTCTCATTGAAATGCCTTTAGAATATATCCTAAGTCAATGTATTAAGATAATGAGTTATGATTGATGGATGGCTTGATAGTCACATACATAGAATTTTGGTATCAAAAATTCCTTAAGCATTTTGCATTCATAGCCTGAAGTTTTAGCATTATATATGCATTTAAATTGAAAGAGCTTTAGATTATGAGTTAAAGTTGAGGAATATAATAGTTAAGGAATTAAAAGATAAAACATTACGGTTGTAACTTACTAGACGTTAGGTCCCAAAGTTAATATTTCATTTTATTTTTTTCATAAAGTCAGATAAAAATGGTTTTTTTCTACTTTTAACTCTTTAAACTATCTATTAAAAAATGTAAAGAAGCTCTTTTACTATCTTTTATAAGATAGAGATTAATCAAGCAAACAATAATAAAGCACTAATTATTTGATGGTTATAACTATAATTAGCCATATAATTTTTAATGTTAATAAAGTTAATAACTATATCTTTATTACTGTTTCTATTTCTCTATTCAGGTTCTTAATTTTGAGCAATTTACTAGGACAACAATTTCATCTAAGCTATAGGGTCATCAAAGTTGTGGATGAATTGGTACCAAATTCAATTAGTTCAACAAGATCGAGGTAAATAGTATGAATGTTTTACTAATCCTACAAAGTTTCTTTCTATATATCCTGGTGTATCTGCTATAGGTACATTTATTTCTACTAATTGTCTTTCTATATCTGACACCCATTCTTGTATGTCTGTTAAAATTATTTTTGTGAAATGTAGATTTAAAGTTCCTATTTTATGTATTTATATCTTTTGTTCTAGTCTAAATTTTGTTTTGCTTTCCCATATTTTTTCTTGTCTCTTAGTATTTGAACTTTCTCCTCTTTCATTTTTAGGTCTTCTTTTATAATTTCTACTTGATGATATTTCTACATATTTAAAATTTTATCCTTCCATTGGTTCATCATTAATTGTTGTTAGATTTATCAGATAAAGGAAGGAGATACAGAACAAATTTATTAAATAATTATTAGAAAATTGTAATATTTTTAGTAACAGAATAGTGATGAAAAAATCGTCTCAAATTTTTTTACCACATGGCAATTTTACCAATGGAAATATATGTACCGTCACTAAATTTACCTATGGAACATATCATTTCGTTGGAAATTTGCCTACGAATTTGTTATTTCCATAGGGAAATTTAGCAATGGAACATATAATTCCGTCAGTAATTTTAACGATGGAATTTGAATCAGTCAGTAAATATGGCAAATGACAATAGTTTTTGGTTTGCACTTTCTAACAAAATTATCGACGGACTATAATTTTCATCGATAAATTTATCAACATAAAATTTTTCGTCGGTAAAAGTGCCTCTAACCGGTTCTCCAATGCCATTTTTCATCGCTAAATTTCATTGGCAATTTGGTTTCCCTACGAAAATTCACTCAATTTTGTTAGGAATTTCTGTCAATAAAATGGATTTTTCTTGTAGTGTGATTAGCAATGAGTGGATGGTGCTATTTTTATCTATATAAACATGGATAAATGTGAGGATACTTAAGCAAGAATAAATGTTAAGGTATGCTGCTGGAAGTTCTCTAAACTTGCAAGAATTGTCGTTGGGTGACTTGCTTGGTTGATTTTCCTATGATGGACTAAAAACAGCCTGAACTTATAAAGTAAGGAACAAATTGAGACTTGGTAAAACATTCATAAGCTTTCGTTAGCATAGATATTTAATGGTAGTTCAACAATTGTTGAGCAGTAAGTAGGCTATGGATTCACCTTAAAATGAATTATTTATATAGATGAGTTTATAACCTTGGAACTTGATATTTAAAAGAACATTAAGTTGATCAAAGGTTGGTTTGATTATGCTATTTAGGAGTATTTAATATTGCAAATCAATGTAAGAAATGTTCTGTAGGAAAAACTGGAATCTCAATCATTAGTATTCTACCAGTCAAAATGTAGGTAATTTGGTTGAATTGATTTCAATATAGCCGGCTTGTTTATGTATTTTTGATATAGATTGAGGGTCACCCAGCTGAGTTGATCCTTAATCCAATCGGGTATCCTCCTATCTTGCTTATATAATTTGAAATACTTATTTTTATTTTTTGAATTTTTTTCAATGCTTTTGGAGTTATATCATTCATTGATAAACTACCTTCGTGATTTGGGATATTTACTTAATTGATTTGTTTGATCTAGATTCATATTAAGATACAATGTGAAACTTTTAAATGATGTATTTCTCCCTAATGACTTTGTAAGTAATGTGTGTGTGTGTGTGTCTGTGTGTGTATATATATATATATATATTCCCTTCGTGTCTGAATTATGATTCTCTGAAAGTTGATTATTTGAAAGGGTGATCTACAAGTTCTGGTGTCAGATAAATATGCATGCCTTAAAATCCTTATCTATAATAGCCCAAATACCGGGTTAGTTAAAAATAGTATTTTTCGATTATGAATAGTGATACCGAGGTGAATAGTATCTCTTGAAGTTAAAAAAATATTTTAATTGATCATTGGAAAGAGTATGTTAGTAGGAGCCTGGGTTTCAAATTGGAATTGAAATGAGATCAAATGAGTCTCCAAAAGTTAAAAATAAGGAAAAAGTCTCAGTTTCAGTTCAAATAGTGCCTGAATTAACTAAGGTTTGACTGGAACTTTAAAAATAGGAAATGATCTCTAAAAATCACCAGAATTTCCAGATTTATATTAAATGAGATGTAGAATCATAAGGTAAAGATAAAGTAATATTTCAACGACATGAAAAACTTGGCTATCGGACTGGTAAAAGTGGATCAGACCAAAAAATAGTCTCTGCTGATCTGAAAATATTCATGAAGCCTAATGAATATATTTTGAGAATTTTGAAAGTATTTTTAGGAAGGTTTAAATATAGGAAGTAATAAAAAATGATGATTTTGATTTAAATAATAATCGATTGACCGTAGGTTTGATCGAGACTTTAAAAATAGTAAATGATCTTTAAAAATTGTAGGGATTTCCAGTTAGATCCTAGATAATATTTGGAATTATTTGATGGTGAAAATTTAATTTTACGGTAACACTGAAACTTGCTTAATCAGACCAGTTTTAGTGAACTGGACCAAAAATGTACTCTGATTGAGCCAAAAAATTTTATGGAGGCTATATTATATATTTTAAGAATTATGGAACTAGTTTTGAGTGAATTTGAGTTTAGAAAGGGAGAAAAATAATTTAGAGTACATAAATGGGCTTAAAATAAATTTTGGGCTTAAATTAGGCCCAACCTCCTTGGTTGGACCAACCTAACCCAAAATTCAGATTATTTAAGGGCCAAAATATCAGAAATCATCAGAAAAATCATGAGGTTTCTGCCTTTTTCTTTTTTCGTAATGCCAAATTTTCTTTATTCCTTCATAACCACCATTTTCTTTATTTCTCTTCTAATCTCTCTCTAAAATCAAGCCTCCTAGATTAATTTTAGCATCTCTATCATATTATAGCAGCCTTTAATCTCTAATTTGAGAAGTAAAAGTGAGAGAAATCAAGGATTGAAGTTTATGTATAAAAAATGAGGTAAGAGAAATCAAGTTCTATAATTTAATTTAAGGTTTTATATAGATAGATTAAGGTATATAGAGCTCATTTATAATGTTAGATTTAATTTTTTAGCAAAGGAAATGATGATTTTATATCCTTAAATTTTTTACCATTTTATTATTTTATGGGGAAGTTGTTTCATGGATTTAAGGTAATGAAAATGAAGATCTATGTGAGGAGGATAATATTTAAGGTAAGTGGATACCATATCCCTTAATTTTCATGAGTTTTGTATGGATATAGGGTTATGTAAGTTGTGAAATTGAGTGTATATTTTATGTTTAACTGAAATTAATGTATTAGATATATTAGAGGAGATTAGAAATGGTGTTTTGAATGATTAAAAATAAAATAAAATAAATCTCACTTAATGGACTAATGTAGACCAAATGGGTATTCAAGGTATACTAAGGTATATTTTGTGAATTAATGATGTTTAATACCATAAAATGATTTTAGATATGAAAAGAAGTGTCCATGAATTTATTTAGAATTTATGAAAATTATATGAATATTTTAGAGAGTGAAATTGCATTATGTTCAAAGTGAAAATGTTGAATTATTTTGAAATAATTCATGTAATAAGTGAAAATGATAAATTGTAAGAAGATGATTCATAAAATGTGTAAAAGTGATGAAAAAGTTAATAGTGAAATAGTGAAAATGTTAATTGATATGATAGGAAGGTGTAGGATAGAAAGAAAGACAAAAATAAATTTAAATGTGAAATTTATATTACTACCGATTAGAAAAAAAAAAGAAACTAAAAATTTTAAGGAAATAAAATTTACTTGAGTAAAATAAAAGATTAATCAAGGTTTAAAAGTGAATGTATGAATAACAAGAAAATTGAGGACTAAACTGTAATTGTATAAATAAATATTGGATTTATAATGTAAGACGTATATCTAGTGGCAAAATTGTAAATAAAATAAACTTAAAGGTATTTTAGTAATTTATTAAAAAATGATAAGAAATTATGTGTAGTGATAAGTGTGAATGTAAATGCAATGTTTGTAAATATAGAATATGTATGAATAATTTTTAAAGAAAATGCATTATGCTTAAAGTGCAAATAATGAATTATGATGATATAATTCATTAAATATGAAAAAAAAATTAAATTGATCAAAATTTGACTGTCTAATGTATTGAAATGGAAAGCAAATGGAAATGTTAAAATGTGAAATGAAAATGATGAATTATTGTGAGATAATTCATAAAAATATGTAAAGTGATAAAATAATTGATTGAAAAGTGTATTGAAATGGAAAGGCAAATGAGCATGCCAAAATGAGAAAGAAAATTCTGAAATGGGTAAAGAATTTCACACTTAATAGTGGTCAGGTAGTTAAAATCTAGTTTAAGATATAAATAGCTAGCCATAGGGATACCCATATCGCGGTGCAAGTCATGACGACTTGCTTTGCTATGGTAGGATCGTAATGATCTCTCATAGTTTCTATCTGACTATCTATTCTGATCTGATTTAAGGTGAATTGGTCCTTCGGGGTCATCCTCTACTATCTACTATGGGCTTGTGGGGTTCACATCCCGTATATCCGGTCTAAAAATTTCTGTCGAGATTCTACTAGGGGTATAAATGTAAAAATAAGCTAAAAAGTAAATAAAAGTAAATAAAAAAGTTTAAAATGTAAAAGGACCTAATTGAAAAGAAATTAACATTTAAGGGATAAAATAATAATTTTTCCAAATAGTGAGTTTAGTGAATAAAATTGGCAAGCCATAAATAAAGGATAAAAAAGGAAAGAAACAGTGAATAACTAGCCCTAAAATGAATTTTTGTAATTCTGAAGGACTAAAATGTAATTTTACATGAAAAATGATTAATAAGGATTATTTGGTAATTTATATGTCAAATAATGAGCTTTGAGTGAAAATAAGTGATACTTAATATCTCATAAGGGCCTATAAATCTAGGACTCAATTTGCCTTTCCTAC